>PVJC01017032.1:0-32985 GCA_004026665.1 Murina feae | reverse complement strand
GGCGATCACTGCGAGGGATTAACCTCTAAGCCACTTGGTTACGAGAGTCAGCTGTGTCTACAGTGGGAGAACTTCTGTGCTGGAGACACCCTTATGGGGCAAGAGTTGTTTCAGTGGAGCTTTTATGCTCACTGCATCTGCCCCGAGTGTGTTCCTTGTGGATCTGTTTTGTTTAGGTTAGTCCCTCTCTGGCCACTGGCTGTATCTTTAAGGAGGTGTTGCTGCAGAAGCCTCTGACACACTTGGGAGGGGCGAGGCCTCGGGGAGTTTGCAGGGCGGGGCAGAGCAAATAGCTATGGCGCTTCTCAGCCCTGCGCTGAGAGACACCAGGTCTCTGTGTCCCACGGTAATTGCTGCAAGCAACGCTGAGAGAAACCCGCTTTGGGTTTCCACCCGGTGCCAGTCAGTTCCCCTTCTCTGGGTGTCTGTGGGACCTCAGAAACTCGCCTGGAACTGGAGTTCAGAGCCGCTGGGAGCTTGTGGCTCTCTTCATTTTGGAAAAGAACCGCGACCTCCGGCACCAGCCCTTCCCCGAGTCCCGTGCGCGCGCCTCCGTACCTCTGTACTTTGCTTCCGCTGCTCCTCTGAGTCTCAGACTCTTCTCTAGTTGTAGGATTTTCACTCAGCCAGCCGTCCTGTGGGAGCGAGTGGTGTCCGTGTGTTCTTTTCGTGGTTTTTCTGAGATAGTTGTTCACAGCTGCATATACGGTGTCTACCCTATGCCGCCATCTTGTTTCTCAAACTAACTTCTTTTCTACCTTCTCTCTTTATGGTTAAAGGCAGCTTCATTTACAGCTTGTGACTCTTATCTGAACAAGCCTTAGTCTGACTTTCATCTCATCCTCCATGTGGTTTAGTTTTTGTTTTGGAATCTTTTTAATGTCAGATGTTGCTAGGCAATTTTTTCTGGTTTGATTAATTTAGTTCTAGTACAAACAAAAATATATCCAAATGGTTTGTTTTTCACTAATGTTGTTTTTCTCCCAAAATAAATAGATTCTACTTTTGTGTCAAAAGACTTGTGATGTGGTTCCAGGCCTTCACAGAGCTGCGGGTGATCATAAACTTAGTAGTTTAAGAACTTCACACTCATGGTTAGTATAAATACATGGAAAATGAATAACAATGAGTGAGGAAGTGCTGGTAAAAAAATGACTCCACATTAATTAGGGAGGAAAATGTATGAGTTTCAAATTATAAGCAGACGAGAAGAAAGTGCCACTTCATTTTGAAATTCCTTCTCTATCTGAATAGTATGTGGGAAACATGACCCTTAAACTTCAGGGGACAACTGATATGCCACAATGTGGGCAAAATGTGGAAACAGGTTATGGATATTAATCATTTTTGAAAAATAATCTCCTGAGATTTGACAACTCCAAGTGATTTTAGAGCAACTGTTCATAAAGGCACGTTTGAACTGCTTTAAAAAGGCTAAGAGTGCTGACTTTAGAAGATCTTTGAATATTTAACTTTAAAATATTTTCTGATTTCCGATCCCTCTGACTTGATTTTACTTAGATAGGCTGTAAGAAGGAAAAATGGTTTGTTGTTGTTGTTCTCATTAGGAAGCAGTATTCAAAGTAATGGGATTCAGAACAATTTTCTTTTATGCAAGGCTAATTTGGGGGGTAGCTTTCTGTGAGATTCCATCCCATTTTATAGCCACAGTAAAATGTCAGAGGACTCCATGGATTGTTCAATGCCGCTAGGGTCACACTTTCAGACATGCCCACCATGCCGGGAAGAAGCAACACAGCAGCTCCTAACACTGCTCTTGTTATGACCAGGAGCAGATGAGGGGGGTTCAGCGAAAATGGCTGGCATCCAAGGCCACAGGGAATCTTTTCTTCAGTCAAAGTTGTGGATTCTAATCGATGACTTAGAAGGAATGAGTTTGGTGTGTTGCACAGAAGAGTGTTTGAGATACTTTTTTTTTTTTTTACACAAAAAAGCTTTTGAATGAGGAAATGGGCCTTTAAGGGGAATGGCCTCCCTCAGATATTTTACTCATTTCCAGTAAGTCATCTTCAAAAATGAACAATGCTTCTAACTGAGCAGTCACGGTATTTCAACATACCCAAGGCAAATTGGGGAGGGAGAGCTAAATTATGATGAAAGCCTGTACTATCATGACCTTTCTCATGACCATAATTGCTAGATGCGCCCCTGAAACACTTCGCAGGGCTGTTGATATATTTAGAAATGAGCCTGTGACTCATTATGCTCATAATTTGGCAGTAAATAAGGGGCAGATTACCCCAGTGGCACTGGGGACTACTAACTGCCTAAGGATGCCATTCTTCCATGTAGAATCACCTTCTGTAGAATGTACAATTGTCTTCTTGTTGAAACTGTAAAGGCTGGATTCAGAGCTTCATAAGCCAAGATTTATTTTTTTTTAATTAGAATACAAATCAAAATAATCAAGATCAAAACATTTTCAACATCCATTCTGATATGAACAGAAGTTTAAAAAAATGCTAAAAATCTGCTATTTTAAAGCTTATACCTATTTCTGACTTCTCCCTGGGATGTAGAAATGTAGAAAGAGTGTCACTCCTACCATATCAACTAGAAAAGGCTTGAGAAACTATAAATCTTAATTATCTTGACCCTAGAAAACTCATGCTAGGGGGAGTCCAACTAGTCTAAACACTAAGAAAAGAGACAGAGGGAATATGATCAGTGGGAACAAGAGGAAGCCAGAGCTGCCATAGAAATAGGTAAGACAAACCCAGTTAAACTTTTTCATAAATTCCTGAAGTCCAAGGGTGGGCAAGAATGAATACATACAGCCTCTGGAAATTGTAGACAAAAGGGCAATTTGTACCACCTTAGCCATTCTTCTCCATGCTGCCATGATTTTCCTCTAATAAAACAGAGGACACTTATCCCCACTAAAGTAGCAAGCACCAAATAAAAAGCAACAGCAGCCTACCAGTGTGGGAGTGGCAAGAATGGAGAGAAACCTCTCTGAAGTACAGGTACATAGAGAACACCTACTGCTGAGGGTAGGGCAGGAACATTAAATAAGCAAAGTGGCAAATGAGACCTCACCCTAAACACAAGGTAATGTGACAGGAATTCGAAGCCAGGGATACAGTGAATGTACCCATAACAACAACAAAACCCAAAACTAACTTACATCTAATGGACTGACCTGACACCCCACAGTAACAGCCTGCAGAAGACAGGCAGACACATTTTCTAGCATCAATACTAGTTACCTCACTTTCTACAGTTCTACACATGATACTCATTATTCAATGAAAAATTCTGAGACATGCAAAAAAAGCAAGAACAAAACAATCCGCTGATAAGAGAAAAGGCCATCAACAGAACCAGAGATGACCCATATGTTGGGCCATATTATAGTGAGTTTAAAATCATTATAACAAACATCATAAAAACTCTAGCAGGAAACATAGTCAATATGCGTGAACAGATATTGAATTTTAGTGGTGATATGCAAAGTGTAAGGAAGAGTCAAATGGAAATGCTAGAAACAAAACAGAAATAAAAAATGCCCTCAACTGTCACTTCAAGAAACACAATGCAGCTGAAGAAAAACCTCAACAAACTTGAAGATAGCTAAACAGAACTCTCCTAAATTTAAACACAAAAGGGAAAGGAGTAAAACAGATGAGGTTATACAAGGGCTATAAGATGTTATCAAATGTTTTAACATACACCAGTTGAAATCTGAGAAGGCAAGAGAAGCAATGGGAAAGATGATAGTTAAGAACTTCACAAAAATAATGAAGGACATTGAATGCACAAATTCCAGCCCAGAAATTTCCAAGCAGGATAAATAATCTCTTTGATTTTTACCCACGAAAAGTGAAAACTTATGTTCCCACAAAAAATATATATACGCATAAAGGTTTATAGAGGCTTTATTCATAATCACCAAAAAGTAGAAACAACACAATTAAATTGTGGTGATTTCACAATTAAACTGTGTTATATCCATATAATGAAATAATACTCAGCAAAGAAAAGGTACAAACCATTGAAAATCACACGAATGAACTGCAACTGCATCTTGTTTAAATGACAAAAGCTAGACTTAAAAGGCTACATACTATAGGATTCTATTTAGTTGTCATTCTGGAAAAGGCAAAATTATAGGAACCAAAACAAATCAGTGGTTGCCAGGTGCTGAGGGTAGGAATAAAGTGTTGGCGACAAGAATGAGTCAATTTGGGAAGCTGTTAGAACTGTTTGAAAACAGATCTTGATTTGGTGGTATAATCATTTGTCAAAATTCTTAAAATGATACACTAAAAAGGGTGATTCTCACTTCTTACTGCATATAAATTATACCTCCATAAAACCAACCATACGCACATATACAATACACAAGAGTGAACTAAAAAGATTCTGACATTATTTCAAGCCTAGCAGATCAATATTAATAAACATGGTCTGGGAGATGGAAACCACACTAATAGAACAAATCTGACGTAGATGGTATCCAAAGTGACAAATATTAAACGGGTCTGATGATCATCATCCTCATCATGATGACAAAGTGAAACTTTATAGTCCACAAACCCTCACTGAGAAATTATGCTCATAAGAATCTTTTTATTCTCCTGAAACCCCCAGGCTACCCCTCATCAACCAGTGTCATTTCCATATGGCTCTGTTTCTTCCCAAGTTAAAGCCACTTTCCCAGCCCACACTCATCTTCCTTACTCTTCTCCGTTCTCTGGCACTCCCCAAAGCATTCTGTGGGATACTCTTGCTACATCCGAAATTTGGATCCCCTTGAGGATCCTATAGCCTTTTCATGGGGTTGCTGTTTTGCCTATGAAATCTCTGTGCTACCAAACCAGGAAGCTCAGTAATTGTCTTCTTTGCAATTTAATGATGTTTCCAGAGCATTTCCTTCCCACCTCAATAATTCCAAAGTCATGGCTGCAATGATAGCACCCAATATCGCTCTTTGTTATGATCACAAAAGAGATCCATCTGACTGCACCCCCTTTCTGGAAGAGTAAGCTTGGTTGCTCACTATCTCTCTCCATTGCTGGTCTTTCCACGGTACTTGTGATCTTCATATTCCTGCAGAAAACCATTCTATTAGCTCAGCTCCTCACCTCCAGTGATTCTGTTCTCTCTGCTCTTCACTTCCCACTCATACCTCCCACAGCCCCTGCCTATCTCATCATCAGTTGATGGCCTTGTTTCCTGTTTCATTAAAATTAGGAGAAATAAGAAAAGAACTTCCTCATTCTGCATCCACTGGGCTCCCCACCTAACTATCTTTGCCCACGTTCTCAGCCTTCCCTGCTCTTCTTACAGATAAACCATGCATACTTCTATGTTGTGAACTAGTTCTTAGCATGACTCACACACTGAGGGATGCGCTATTGAACTGGCTGCTATCACTGTTAGAATTAATCAATACTCCATGAACCATCTGAACATAATCAACTTTCAGTTTCCTCTGTGTGTATTACACCTTTGATGCATTCCTTCTCTTCATTAAGACTGTAGTCTCCTCTCCCCTCTGGCCTGCCAATCAAAGCCACTTCAGTGTTTTGTACTTGGAGTAAAATGCACTTGAGTATATCTGACGTTCTGGTTGTAGGTTGCACTCATGTACCCACCCCAAAAGGCTGCATCAAGCAGCAGAGCATAAAAGCTGATTCTGTGTGGGGAGCATAACTGAACCCCATTTATGAAGCAGGCACTTACCAGTTCTGATCTCAGAGACGTAGTGCCCTTCCCAACTCTATGGATCCCAGGAATGTCCACAGTCACTCAGCTTTTGATGATAGCCCTGACGTGACACTTATTCACCTTGGCAGGACTCCTGGCCAGGTTAGCACGAACTCTGTGACAGCTAAGCAAACTATGTTCATTTTTCAAAATAAATCAAGAAGCATTATGACAGCTGGAGAGAGAACATTTGAAAACATTCGAACAAGACAAGAGGAGATTTTTTTACCTCTCCCCTCTTCCTGAGAAGCTGCCTGTCTGGCCCCCTGTTTCTTTCAGTTTTATAGACACTCATGCAACCTTGGCAGAAAGAAAAGGCCAGGGCCAAGAATACCTTGCAGCATAATTCTCAACTTTGATTCAGGGGCCACCGGCCCTAGGGATAAACCTCCAAACTCAACACAGGACAATGATTCTATACTAACTACCTGCACTACAGGTCTACCCTTCCTGATACACAAAGGATGGGCTCCATCCTATGACAGATGGTTCTGGCAAACAGAATCAGAATGGCCCATTTACTGTCAATCAAACCAACCGAGCCAGTGAGAACATCTGGACCCCAGTTCTGGGATGCAGGTGGCTCATTAAGTAGCATCCCTTTAATGTCCTTTCCCGGGTAACACATCCCACTTTGGTTCATCAGCTGCCTAAATCACAACGGGTCTTTCATTTAGCTGCATACACAGTATTTTCTCAACTTCCATTTTTTTCTTTTTACTGATCCCATTTCCCTTAAATACTTTCCTCATATATAAAATGAAAAGGCCAGAAAAAAGTTTACTAAGCTTGCCAACTATTTTAAATATGGTATATTTTTATTCTTATGTTACAAATCAGGAATCTGAGATTCAGGTAGCCACAGGTCAACAAGCGAGGGTCACTGCTCAAATACGAATTTGGAACATTTATTTAAAGTCCTCCTGCTGTCCATTAGAACATGACGTTATTCGTATAGGTAATGAAGAAAGGACTCAGAATAGATCACAGTGTGTGAGGCCAAGAGTACTAAGAGATAGTATAGAATTGTGTTTGGCGCATAGTAGATGGTCAGGCTAAAAACAAACAAAATCAAACAACTGAATGACCAATTTACATTATTAATTGTTTTCCAGATGCAATTGCTTCATCAAACATACTGACACAATATGTTTCTTATTTAGCATCCCTGGAAAGCATGGCCCAGTGTCACATGATAACTTTGCTCATATAGTCTAACTGTTCCTAGCGGGGCCTAAACCTGCAGGGAAAATTAGGTAGTGAGCAAAGACCAAGAACCTCTGTGAACACAGGACGCAGGTAAGTGTTGCTTTGACATTAACAAGAGTTGAAAACACCTCTATTTATAATACTTCTATAAAGATATCAAAAGCAATCTATAAAGACAGAAAAAACTAAAATCCCCACAAAGAATTAAGGAGATGAATATAATGTCCTCATAATTTAAGCAACTCTCTTGATTTCCAAGAGGAAGAAAAATATGCTTTTAGATTTATTTTATTATTAACTGAAAAGTAGCAGATGATTTGTTTTTCTGGTAGAAAATCAGGAAATACATGGTCTTGATTGGGTAACTACTTTGAAGGCTTCCTTTAGTTGAATGAGTCAGCTCTGAGTCTGTTCTTTCTTCAGATCTTAAACCTTTTAGTTTAAAAAAGTATTCCTAAGCATTTGCTGATTCATAGTCACCAAAGAATATGATTTGCAGATCATGCATAGTGCATTTATCCCAGATCTTATGCTTTGGTTCCAGTGGTTAACCCGTGGTTTTCTCCTCCTGAGGTGTTAGGGTTCAGGTTCAATTCCCTGCAGCAAGGCTGCTACTCACACTGGACCTGGAGCTGCCTTTTTAAGGCAGCCTCCAGCCATTAGAACTTATCCCAACCTCAAACTTAAATGCATTAAGGGAAGGCATTGCTTTCTGAGAGGAGCCCAATATACACAAAGCTTCTTGCCCTGAATCCAGTGTTATATGTGAGAGATGAAGAGGTCAATTATCACCTATATATTTCAGTTTACTTTCCAAATGTGGCATTAAAAAAAAAAGATGTTGTCTATCTAATTTTTATTCAGATTATGTGTCAAGAGGGAGTCTTAATTTTTTATAACAGAACATGTTTGGCACCAATATGTGATTTATAAGTCAGTATATCCAATCTGACTAATACGTTTACGCTAAGCAGGGAGCAAGCTGTTCAGCATTGAAAACCCTGAATTTTGGGGAGAGGAGGAAAATGACCTTGATTTCTCTGCCCTTTCATTAATTAGATAAATCAAAGTTAATGAATAAACTTTCTGGATTTCTTAATACGTCCCAGCTATGAGTATCAAGGCTTTAGCAAGGCAGGTGAAAAGATTTCCATGAGCAAGAAGCAATTGAGGCCTTCCCCTATGGAATAAGTTGTTGGTAATTCCTGTGGGAAACTTCCCTTTATCCTAACATCTTTCCTCTTCCTTTGCCTTGCCTTGTTCTCAGTATTTTTAAAAACACCCAATATAGCTTTATACAAATAGCTAGTAAGTGGAGTGGGGGAGAAAACCATCGCATAACCCTCTGTTGCAGTCTTGTAAATAAAGCATAAGTTATATAGCAAAGCCACAGAGAAACATCACATCTTCCTTCTTCCTGGCATCACTTGTACAGTCATTAAATGTGATTAAAGTTTTGGGGACCTGGACACCGTCATGTCTGTTTCAGTACCACTGGCTCGACCTCCTGCGGCTGGAGGGGAATCACCCCTTGTAAATATTTGCTTTGTTGGAGATTCTTAAGCAGAAATTAATAGTATACATGCTTCAGGAGGGTATCAGCCATGATAAACAATTCCTAGGCAATGTTTAGACTGGCCAAAAGTCATCCTAAGAATTGTGCACAAGCTTAGGACAAGACATTTGGCATCTACAAGCTAGAACTGCCTATAAAACAAATAGCAAAGTAGAGATCTCTCCATTAACCAATTAATATAATTAACGTGTTCTGTCCGTGTAGGTGGATAACAAATTAATGACTAGACAAGAACCAAGTAGCCACCTCTTTCTATGTGGTGTATGTAGATCTGGTTAATGAATGATTAATGTTGCCACTCTTTACCAGCAGTTACAGAACACACTTGGATGTCCTCTGAAAATTCACTTCAATCTTTTGTTTGAAGTCATGTGTCAATATTCTGAACCGCTGAGACATCAACTACTGTAACCACTAAGCTATTAAAGAACTGAAACTAATCAAGTAGAACTGGAAAAAAAGGAAGTTTCAACACAACACAGTTGTGTGACCAGGATCTCAATAAATTTACAAATCTTTTTCTGAAAAGGCATACATACAAACACATACAAACATACATAAATACTACAGAGAGAGAAAGAAGCAAAAAAATGTTTAGTTTTTCTTAGTCTAAATCAGAATTAAGGCATTGTTTAGGGTATTCTTAGTAAAAGTTGGTATTTTTCTTTATATGAATCAGCAAAATGTAGCAAACTTACTTGAGGATTCTCTGGGGCTGTGACACGTTTCCCACAGTGCCATAGGAAAACTGAAGTACATACAGTAACAAAATGCCACTTCCATGGGACAAATCTTATTTTGAATAATATCTAAATGCTGACTTCCAGCCGAATGAAAAATGTGGCTATTGACCGAGGATGGGGGTGATATTCTATTTCTGTGGTTTCTTTCACAAGTATTGTCAAATATTTATATTAGAAATATAACAGCAGTTTCTTTACATTTGTCAATCATAGACAATGCCATTCCATAAACTTTGTTATATACTTTTTATTGATTTCAGAGGTAGAAAGAGATAGAAACATCAATGATGGGAAAAATCTATTGGGAATGGAGCCATGGCCTTCTAGTTCATAGGTCAACACTCAACTGTTGAACCACACCAGCCAGGCTCAATAAACTTTTTAAAGGTTGTGCAAGATAAGTCTGACTACACTGCTAACCCATCCTTATAGAATAAACATTTGATTTTAGGTTCCCTATGCTAAATTGTGTGGAATCATGTAATCTAAATTTTCTTTTGCAAATAAGGTATGTCTTTTTTTAATATATTTTATTGATTTTTTTACAGAGAGGAAGGGAGAAGCATAGAGAGTTAGAAACATTGATGAGAGAGAAATATCGATCAACTGCCTCCTGCATACCCCCCACTGGGGATGTACCCGCAACCAAGGTACATGACCTTGACCGGAATTGAACCTGGGACCCTTGAGTCCGCAGGCCAACACTCTATCCACTGAGCCAAACCAGCTAGGGCAAGGTATGTCTTCAAGAGGATGAGATAGCAGAGACCATGGAAAATAATATATCTAAGATTTGAGCATAGGATGACACCAGGATGACAATAATATTTGGACTCTTTGTCCTAAGTCAGAATATAGCCAACAGAATTTGTCTCTGTCCTTTACCCAACTTTATCCAAAAGGAAGAAAATATATGTAGGGTGTGTGTGTTGGGGGTCATGATAAAATTAGCCTCCTGATTCCTTTAAAAAGAATGAATTGAATGAACTCTCTTAACAAATTTTTAGCCAGGAATTGTTAAAATAAAAATAAAGTAATAATAGATTCAGAATTTTAAAAACCCATTCGTGACTCAAGTCATTTCCAACATTTAAATCAGGACTAATCACACAACTTTCAGTGTTAGCCCAAGTCCCTTCCACCTATTCTCCTCTCTGCCAATAGCCAGTATTTTAATGTTTCAGGAAAAAGTCCAGAGCACATTAGAAATCAAAATTAAACTTAAAATACTTCCTGAAGCATTACCAGAAATCATGTTTCAAATTTCTAAATGACTTGCATTGTTCTGCGTTCCCAGGCTGTGCCCATAACCACAGAGATAAATGGGCATTGGGACAACCACGTGAAGGACCAAGCTGCAACATGAAATGAGTGTACTGTTCAGCATGAGTCATTGGCAAATAGAAGAATGGCCAGAAGAGATGATGGGACCTGACAACAATATTTCAAATAAAACACAAGGAACTTGTCTATATTTGCTTTCAGGTCATGAAATACCACATGAACTGAATGTTTGAGAACCCGCTGGCTTTGGATCACTCTGCTTCAGCGACCCAAAAAAATCATGTCCTCAGGTCTACAATATTATCAGTGGTTCATAACTTGGGCTGGACAAGAGAATCACTTGAGGAAGTTTTTGTTGGTTGTATTTTGTTTTCGTAATACCTATGCCTGGGCCTGGACACCAGGTATTTGAATTAATTCATAGGGTGGATGCCAGGCATTAGTATTTTTTTAAAGTTCCGTAGGTGATCCAGTATGGGCCTTGGTGGAGTACCACTATGTTAGATGCATGAATTGGGTTCAGACATTTCATCCCCCAACTCTTATTGTGAGAGTTGCCATCATGGCTGTGTAACCTGTGAGAACTCGGGCAAGTTACTAATCCCTGAAACTCATTTTTCACAACTCTAAAATTCTCTCCGTAATTGTTTTGAATGTTTAGGAAATTAATAGGTGTAATAGGGTTTCTCACTTCACTGAACGTACTTTCATTCCCAAGGCTAGCCCAATGCCATTCTATTTTTTAAAAGAATAGTAAACTGACACTTATATCAATTGTGTTCAAATTAAGGATTGGTGTATAACCTTGGTTTTAAGTGAACCCAAACAGAGATAGTCACAGAAATAGACCAGGATTTGGAGAATAAATTTGCCTTGAAAACCCAAAAGCTATTCTGATTGTGACTACTTGTATAGAGTTGAAAAATTACCTAAATTCTTAATGCCCTTGATACTAAATTTACATAATAGTAATTTCTTCCTGTTTATTTCATAGGATGTTGAGGAAATTACCAATACATTTTAAAGTATGACACATATTAAAGCCACTAATTTTTTTGCCATTTCAAACACTCCAGAAATATCCAGTTACCCATTTAGACATAATAGGTAATCCTCTTGCTATATAACCTAACAATATCAGCCAAAGAATTAGTTTATTTGGGGGCACATAACAGATCTCTGATTTTTATACCTCTGCTTAATATATATATACTAGAGGCCCGGTGCACAAAAATGTGCCCTCTGGCCTGTGCCCTCTGGCCTGTGCACTCTCGCAGTCTGAGACCCCTCGGGGGATGTCCACCTGCTGGCATGCTTGGCCAGCCTGGGTGAGGGGCTGATGGCCATTTCAGGCTGCCCACAGCCCCTTCAGCATTCGGGTATCTGGGATTTATTTAACTTCTATAATTGGAACTTTATTGTCTTGGTCCCCCAATTGAAGCCTGGGTTGCCCTTGTTTATCTTCTATAATTGAAACTTTGTAGCCTTGAGTAGAGCTCAGGGCCCACAGGGCCCTGGCTTCCTCCATTGCCTGGGGCAACTCCAGCCCTGTGGCTGCCACCATCTTAGATGAGTTAATTTGCATATTGTCTCCTGATTGGTTGGTGGGCATGGCTTGTGGGCATGGCCTGTGGGTGTAATGGAGTGAGGGTCAATTTACATATTACCCTTTTATTAGATTAGATATATATTTAATAATATATATTAAATTATATATATATATATTTGAAAGCCATTTACACTAATAAGTCTGTGCTCAGGCCTGTGGTGATTGGGCAGAAACTGGCAGTCTGATATCCCCCTAGGGGTCCTGGATTTCGAGAGGGTGCAGGCCAGGCTGAGGGACCCAACTGGTGTACAAATCCATGCACCTGGCCTCTAGTAGTATTATAAAGCTACTCAAAAGGAATACCCAGAATCTCAATTTAAGCTGTGTGCTCTGCTCTTAAATCTTAAAATACCATGATAAGACCATAGTATATAACAATTTATCTACTTGCATATATATATATGTATATATATATATATATATATATATATATATATATATATATATAATATTTGCATAAAGTATTTTGAAGAACACATCGGTGCTCTAAAAAATACACAAATGTTAACATTTATAAGCATGTTTATAGTTCAAATCATATGAATTTTCATGATCCTCAGAAATGTAAAACTAAGATTCACTTAAGAATTTTTTTCTCTATTAACTAATCAATAGGAAAAATAAAAAAGGACATAGGGATCACTTCTAAAAGCAGTTGTCTAGTATATCATGTATACACAAACTCTTCTGAAAAATAAAGGCAATTCCCTATTCCTTCTATGGTATTACATTAATACTAAAACCAGAGAAAGGTATCCAGTTAAAAAAAAATCAATATTTCTCAGAACCATAGACATGGAATTCTTAAATAAAATTTTAGCAAATTTAAACCAATTTATATTTAAAAAAATAAAAGACCACAACCATTTTAGTTTTACTCCACAAAGATAAGGTTACTTTAACATTTCAAAAGCTATCAATGTTATCCATCAGTTCTAGAGCCTAAAAAAGGAAAAAAACCACATAATTACCTCAATAGATACAGAATAGGACCTGGACTAAATTCAACTTTCATTCATGATAAAAGCTCTCAGCAAGCTAGGAATAGAAGGAAACCTCTTGAAACCAAGAAAGGATGTTGATGAAGAAACTACTGCTAACATCACAGTAAATGTTGAAAGACTGTGTGATTTTCCTCTAAATTCAGGAACAAGCTAAGGGTGTCCACTCTCTCACTATTTCCATTCAACACTATTGTGGAGGTCCTATTTCAGACAGGTTTTCCTGGTCCCGGTCACTAAGCCTCTTCGCTATTTCTATACCAAAGTGCTCCCTTTTTTCCACAAACTTCAGAGTTGGTTGTGTTTCTCATTTCCACAGATGGAAGTTTTCTCTTCCCTCAGCTTGCATCTCATTACATCAAAGTATGTCTAGTTAAACCACAACAAAGCAACCTCAGCATTGTGCATTTCTTAAACGAGGAAAAAGAGAGAACGAGCAAACACAAATAAATAAATAACCTCATGCAGTGTCTGCTGTTATTTGTCCTGGAAATGAAGGACTCGAAAACAAACTGCCTGCACCCAACCGCACAGCTCATTCACAGCCCGAGTCCGTGGTGCTGCTGAACTTTATGTTCACCTGCCTTGCAGGGGCCACCGCTGAAGAATGCAGCGAGCCCTTTTCTCACGTCACTTTCTGTACTCCAGGGCTGGACAGTACAGGATTCCAACACCCGAGAACTGGGTAGTGAGTGGGAAGACCATGCCCTTGTGCCCCTGGAGAAGGTCCACACTTGGATGCTACCCCACGGAGGCCCTAAAGGCCAGTGGAAAAGCATCACCTCGGCTGGAGAGATCTAACCCAGGGCCAGGAGAATCAAGGAATGCTTCCTTCCCCTCTCCCTCTTCCAGTTCCGAGGAGGTGCTTGGGCCTGAAAGATGGAACCAGAAAAAGTTGGAGCTTTGGATTAGACCTGAACTAGAAAATTGAAAATTGGGCTGAGTTACAGTCATCAAAACTGACCAGAAATATATAGAATCCACCCAAGATGTTTTCTAAAGTCAGAAAACAAGCCTTCTAATCCAGCGGTCGCCAACCTTTCAGACCTCGTGGACCACAACACCAGGATGCCCACTCTCTCACTATTTCCATGTAACAAAATGAAGGCAGAATTGGATTTTTAAAAAAGTGAGGCTAACTCCTTAACTGAATTGAGATTCTGCAGAAACCTGTTAGATTTGTGAGAGCCTGTCCATTTCCCAGAGGCAGTTCCTCCCTGTGGAAAGGAAATGCGTGTGTTCACTATGATACATCAATGGGTGATAAGGACTCATTTTAATGGCATCATCCATGTGCCGTGGCAGCACCCCTCATGCAGAATGAAGGAACAGTACGGACAGATGCTCCGAATCTGGCTCCTTTTGAATTTCTGTGTTTTTAGCCTCGGTGCCAAGTGGATGCTGACTTAACTGCAATGGGCAAGAGGCGAAGTGCTCACCATACAGTTATGTTGACCTTGGGCACATTATGGAATTCCCTCACCCTCAACTTCCTCCTATAAAATATGTGAACGAGGCTGTTTCAAGAATTGCATTGTGTCTTCCACAATGGTGGGCACATGAGCTACCCAAGTGCTCAGAGAATTTCAATCTTGACAAAACGCTTTTCTGAAATAAAAGTCCTCTCAGTAACCCCCATCGAAGTGGATATCAGTACCAAAAGGACTCTGTACAAAGACTGTTTCCTACCCCCCTCTTTTTTAATGCTGAGAAATTTTAAAGCATCGTTCATGCTAATAACTACTGAATATCATTATAATCTTGTTTAAAAGCAGCTTTGTTTGATGATTTTTAGGCATTCAGATTTAAAAGTGTGTGGCCCATTTAAGAAGACCATAAAATAAACAGAACAGGGCTCTGAATGGGAAAACTAGTAACAGGTATAAGTCCAAGAATATCACTTTTCTTTTTAGAAGGCAATTCAGAGGCGAGGAGGGAGGAGGACAGAGAGAGAAAGAGAGAGACAGGGAGAATGGGAAAGAGTCCAAAAACTCAGTAACCAAGCAGGAGTCCACAGGTCAAGGGTGCAAAGGAAAGAGGAACTATGGGCAATTAAGGATTGCAGAACCACGGGGGACCTTCCAGAAGAAAAAGCACACCTTCCCTTTGAATAGAAGTTAGAAATAGATGGAAAGCGTGTTGGAGCCATGAAAGTCTCCCATAACTGAGTGAACATAAAAACATTCAAGATAAAAACGAAAGTAAACAAGTACACAGAACTTATATTAGTTATTGCTTGCCTAGTAAATCCTCCATTGCAAACTTAGATATTATAACAAAGCACAATAAACTCATCAAGATACATATAATTTTTTCATAACTAATAACATAGAAATAACGAAGTCAAGTGCTTCTTGTTTTCTAATTTTGGTCTCTGTATTCCTTATCCAAAGAAAACCTATTCTGGGAATCAAGTTGTCCCAAACTCCAAACCAATGGCTTTTAAGTATAAATGCATATCAGGATCATCTGGGAACTCTAAAAAAATACACGTTTGGTTCTCAGTTTTAAACATTTAAATAGGAAACTCCTAAAGAGTGTGTGTGTGGCGGGGGGGGGGGGGGGGGAGGAACAGTACAGGAATTTGTTATATAATACTTTATATATTTTAGGGGTCACATGCATCTCCCATTAAAACTATCAGCCTTGTCCATTCAACTGGTGACAGCTACCCAAATTGTAGGCATTATCCTCCAAAGAGGAATTAATTCACTAATACCACCCTTCTCTCCTGTTAAAGTTGAGAGCCTTCCACTCATTCACTTAGCAATCTCTGACAAACTGGTCTGAATAATTCTAATTTGTATTCGTTTCAATTCCATAATCTAAGTACATCCTGAACCTTTTCAAAATTACCACATAGGATTTATACCATAATGACTTATTGTAAATTAATCAAGGCTAAATCCTGGTCTTGAGGTCATTAGCCCTCTTTTCTTGGTGGTCTACAGCATCTGTACTTTCTGGGAGGCCCAACCACAGCAGATGACAAAACTGACCTTTTCCTTAGACCACTTCCCCTACTGTTGGGATTAGTCAACCAATAACGGGCAATTGAGCACCTGTCAAAACAGGGCATTCTCCAGGTGGTGTGAAGACTGCTATGCATTCAACTAGTTTGTGTTTTTATGAAATTTAAAATGCAACATGGGGAGCCAATGCATGAGAAAATAAGCAAGAGGAACAAAAATCAGGATATAAGGGTCTGAAGTCAAACTGAGTGGGAGGAATAGTAAAAATAAAAATGTGCTATCATGTAAAGGGTGGAAGCTACCGACTGAGCTTATTAGAGAAATATTTGTGGAGGCCCAAGCTTAATCCTAGAGAACAGCAGCAATGAGGTGAATAGAGAAAAGTTAAAGAAAGCATTCAGTCTCAATGTTCAGTTGAAGAAATAATCCTTGGAGGTCTGTTACACGGTCAATACTGGGGTTATCAATATCAAGAGAGACAAAGATGGGCTCTGGCCAGTGGGACTCCATTGGTTGGGTGTCAGCCATTCCAAGCACCAATAGGTTGCCCGGTCAACTCCTGGTCAGGGCACATGCCTGGGTTGCAGGCTGGATCGCCAGTAGGGAGCATGCAGGAGGCAGCTGATGGATGTTTTGCTCTCATATCCATGTTTCACTCTCTCTCTGAAAATCAATAAAAAATCTTAAAAAAAAAAAAAAAAAAAGACAAAGATGGCAGGCACCAGGCCCGTCTCTGCAGGGCTCACACTCACTCACAGTGGAGTACAAGTCTTCATCATTTCCACACACAGGTGTTGGGAGAACATAGCATGCTTCACGGAGGCCGTGGGATTCTGACATGACCTTACCTAATGTAAAAGAATTCAACAGAAATAGAGAAAAAATCACTTTCCCAGAGAAAGAAAGCAGACTGTTATCTGAGAAAGCAAGTAATCTAATTCAACAAAGAATTTTTATAAAACTAAAAGACCTTATTAAGTACCTAAAAAAAAATAATCATATTTTAGAAAATTCAGAATGTCAGTTTGATATATTTATATTTAATTTAGTAGTCCATGTGGAGTTATTAAAATGTGTGCTCTGTGGAATTACTTAATCGGAGTTGTACTTTAGAAGGAAAATGTTGGCAGCAGCCTGTAGGCTAGTTGGGAACAAAGACTAGAAGGGGCAGGAAAATCAGAAGGTTCCTGCAGGAGTCCAAGTGAGAAGCGAGGTGTAACCACACACAGCACCCACCCCCCTACTCCAGCAGCGGCAAGTTCCTTCCCCCTCCCCTCAGCAGATTCTTCTGGGTAAAATGATGTCACGAGAATCTTCCTAGTTTAATAAGAAAAAGAACAATCTCATTTCATCAAAGTACTAAAGATAAAGCAGGCTAAATAATTACTAACCTAACAACTTCCAGTGAGAGTTACATCATCAATGCATTTGCTAGGTCAGATTACACACATTTATATATGAATGTGTATATTGAATAAACAACTCTAAGAAGAAAAAACGGTCCCGTTTTTTTGATTCAGGCAGGTAGATGAGCAATATCTCCTAGGCAAATTCCCCATCTGTTCATATCACCCCCATCTGTCCTCCTGTTCATCCAAAGAGAGAGAAAAGCATTGAATGAGCAGAAGATGTGCCTTCAATTCTCTGTCTCAAACATGTAATTCTGACTCACAGTCCTGTGCTTATCTAACTGAATGACAGAACTTGCATTAATGGAAATGCAAAGTAAAGGAATTGGGAAGTGTCTGGGAATCACCATCCATGTTAGTCAATATATGTTGGAGAGTACATGCCAAGGGACGCATTCATCTCCATATCAAGTAAGTCTGTCATCACTATTGAGAAAGAAAGGTTTGATGGACTATAATCCTCATGGTGATTATTTTTATTGAATTGTGTGCCTTCTTCTTTCAAGATGTTTTTATAATTTTATATCCTTTATTATTTAGAACAATGCCCCATTATTCCCATTGCATAGCAAAGAAAACCAAGGCAATTTCTTTGTTTCACTGCTAGCTAAATAGGAGCCCAGGCTTCAACTTCTAGTTAACTACTTCTTCAGTTAAACTTTATTGGGTTTCCTTTTAATATTTACTGCAATCTTGTGCTCTCATCTTTGAGCCAAGCCCACGTCTTCACCTTGGAGTCAGTTGCCTTTGATACTATGCCTAATATCTTCGAAGGTCAAAATGGAACCCAGAGCACACACAAAAAAAATACTCAGAGGGTTTGACGGATGTTAAATTGCTCTTATAAAATAACATCTTGACGTAAGTTAATTGCAAATTAATGAAAACCATATGAATTCTAATACATCCAAATAAAATGCATTCGTTAAAAAAAAAATAAAGGAAAATCTGCTTAGCAGAAAACAGCCTGCCAATTCCCAGATACTTAGGTGATAAATCATGACAGCCTGTGAACCTGACACATGCTGGATTGTATCTCTGCATTGAAGAAGGCATTTCCACAAGTGCTAAACAACCCACCTTCTGAAGACCAGCTGAGGATTTGGAAATTGCATTCTAGTGCTCTGTCATTGCTGTAAAGGAGTCTAGAGAAGGGCAGAGTATTCCCGAAGAAAAGGCCCCTCAGCGACCTGGGAAATGACCTTGCAAAGACAGTGAACTCTAGCATTTATCAGATTAGTTTGCTTTCTGGTCTACAGCAACTTCAAGTGGAAAACACTTTCAATTTCTCTGAAAGCCCTGATCCCTTCCAAGGAAAGTCTTATAAGTTTGAGGACATATATGTCCAAAATTTAAATTCAGGTTCATCCCAGATGTTACCAAGGATGGTAACCACCTCCTACTAGACAACATTAATTCTGTCCTGCCCTGACTGGTTTGGCTCACTAGATAGAGTGTCAGTCTGTGGACTCAAGGGTCCCAGGTTCAATTCCGGTCAAGGGCATGTACCTTGGTTGCAGGCACATCCCCTGTAGAGGGTGTGCAAGAGGCAGCTGATGGATGTTTCTCTCTCATCAATGTTTCTAACTCTCTATCCCTCTCCCTTCCTCTCTGTAAAAAATCAATAAAATATATATATATTTTAAAAAAGAATTCTGTCCCTCCCAAAGACAAACACATTACAGCTTCCAAAATGGAGGAGGGCACTGGATATTTAGTTCTTCTTAGGTTATGCCCTAGATCACTTAGTGCTTTAAAGTCTAAAAGCTCACCAGTAATCTTTTTGGGCTTTGAAATTAAGCCAAAGAATTATAGACTCAATACAGTAGGGAAAAGTACCATATCAGTTTTAGTAAAATACTATATAAAGAAATATTTCTAAATATTTTCCTACACCAAATTGACAGTCATCATGATGGGTGAGGAAAGATGAAGAAAGAATGACATCTGGATTAGGACCTGTTTCCTTTTATGTAACAGAGGCCCAACCCAAACTACTTTAAGCGAAGAAGAAAGTGACAAATGTTTACTGGGGTTAGCTCAAGATTGACAGAAGAGCTGCAGGAACCAAAGCACCCAGGACTCCTTGCCTCCAGGATTCTCTCTCATTCAGCTCTCATTTCTGCTCACTGCTGCTTCTCCTCATGTGCTGGCTCCATTCTTTTTTTCTGGAAGTTAGATTTCTCTGTTGGCAGGAGATATTGGCTGGTAGCAGTCCCAGCCTCGCACCTCCTTGAACCACAGGGAGGGATGCTCAGTGGCTCTCTTGAATCACACATTCCACTTAGATTGTTTTTAAGCCCCAGGGGTGGAGTAGTGTAAGTGACCACATCTGGCTAACATATTCAGTAGCTGAAGAAAGGACAGAGGGAGAGCTGGCTGGCAGACAAATAATTATAACAACTGTAATGATGACCTCCATGATCTTACTATCTTCCGCAGGCCTGATAGACTAGAAGTTTTTAGAGTGACTACTCTAGGGGGACCATCGCAGAAATGTTCTTCTTTCCTCATCCTCTATCCAAAAAGTCCCCTTTCACTAAAGCCATGTTGCTATCTCGCTTCCCCCTCAAGACCCAGTCACATTTCCTTTCCTCTTCCTACACGCCTCCAAAATTCCTCCTCTGTTTCAAATAATCTAGCATCAAAATGACTTTTGATTTTCAATTTTTATTTCTGAAACTATAAAATACATAAAATAATACAAATTTTAAAATCCAGAATTTTATTTCTATTAGTGCAATGGGTATTCTTTTATCTTTTAAATCTATAGGAAGTCCTTCAGCTCTATGTCCTTTCCACAACAGAAGCAGCTGATTGAGTGACTATACTCTGTGTTTAAACATATATTCTCAGGGAAATTTCCTCTAGTATGTAATTCCAAAATTCCCTTTTATAAAAGTAAATCTGACCCTAAGGAAGTTGTGGCCCATAACATCTAAATGTATGTATAATGAAGAATACACTGAACAGAGAATTAGTATGTCTTTATATACCATAAATTTATTTTTTCTCAATAATAGTTCAATTAATTTGGATTTCATTGTTTAGTCCCAATATTGTTCAATTGATTTGGCTTATTACTCTGTCTCCTACCTATTTCTGTATGTTGATTACTAATGCAATCAACAGGTTTTGGTCATGAAGTTGGCTAAAATTGTTAGATCACCTATTCCTTGATTTAATTACTTCTCTTAATATTAACCCAGACTGAGCAGGGAACAAATAGGGAATTAATTTCATAGTCCAGAACCCCTGAATGTAATATATAATGTAGAAAAGTAATACTTGCTTTGTGAATACTTCAAAGTGAATTTATAACATTTGTTAGGATACCAGCATCCTAACTTACTTATAGTTATCAGAAGAAACAGAAGTTTGTATAAAACTAAATCCTGAATAACTAGAGAGCAAATATGAATTTTGATTCATGTCACTGTCATGAAATTCATGTAAAAAGCATCCTCTCCTCAGAGCTGTTTATCAAAAGGGAACTAAATATAAGACTGATTCCACTTCGATTAAAAGCACTGAGTCAATGTTTGTTTAGGGAACTGTTGTTAAACCATAGAAAGGATACAAAAGGTAAGGTGTTTACCATAGCGAAAACCTCTGGTTATTGTGTGCTGGATTTCTCAAGCTAAGATAGAAATTTTAAATATTAAATCTATACCTTGACTTACACATATCTAAATCATTTGTGCTATTGAAAAGTTACAACAGGTCTCCTTTTCCTCAGTGATTATTTGTGAGCACACACATACATATATACACACACATATATTATTTCTTAACCTTCTTTTTTTAAATATATTTTATTAAAGGGAGAGGAATGAGAGAGAAGCATCGATCAGCTGCCTCCTGCACGGCCCCTACTGGGGATGTGCCCGCAACCAAGGTCCATGCCCTTGACCAGAATCAAACCCAGGACCCTTGAGTCTGCAGACCGATACTCTGATCCGCTGAGCCAAACCGGTTAGGGCTTAACCTTCATTTATATCTACAATGAGGGGACTGGTTTTTCTTTTCTAAGAAAGTTCAGTGGAGTGGGAAAATTATTACCTACTAAATATGAAAGATATGAAAGCTCAAAAATAAATAGCCACACATTTTTTCTCCCAATACATAACATACGTTAATATTCTTTCTTAACTAAAACAAGTCTACTTTTTTTATTTGGACTTGATCATAATAAATTTTTTTAAAATATATGTCCTGCTGGGAAGAACAGCATGTCTTTAATACATTTTTAGTAAATATGAATCCTGTAAAACCACATAACTTTTAAAAAATATAATAGTGTAGCCATTTCTAGTATTTTTAGCCTCATTAACAAAAGTAAACTATTAACTGAAATGATGGCCGTTTGCTCAGAAATGACCAAAACAAAGGGTCTTAAACTGTGGTCCTAGACCAAGAGCACCCACCTCACCTGGGAACCTGTTACAAAGGCACGTCGAGGGCCTCTTCCTGTTGGCACTGGATCAGGGTCTCTGAGGATGGCGTCCAGCAGCTGGTGTTTTAACGACAGCCCTGGGAGTGACTTGAGGACTCTTGAGATAAAGAAACCTGCAAGTGGGCTGATCCTCGGATAGGTGCAGCAATTGCATCATTCCCCTCCCTGAGGAGCGCACCCTGTCTGAACATTCCATCTTTTCATTATGAGCCTATGTGCCGGGGGTATCTGTTGGCGGCAGCCTGCCCAGGAAGTGACCCATGTCCAAATTTTACCCTATCTTCCTCCTAATCATGCAGATACCCTTTTTCCAGAAAATGTCCCAGTTGAGTCACCTTTGGCAGGAAACACAAATTCAGACCAAGATATTAATGGCTGTTAACATTATCGTGTCATGCTCTCAGGACCATTTGCACCATACACCTCGATCTAATCGCTACATGAGCTGGACTGTGGAATAATATTCCTGCTGCAACATGAGATATAGGAAAATCTGGAAAGTCCCTTCAGGCTTGGACAATGATGCTCAACAGTAATGTCATCGCCTACTCTCCGCTCCTAGGGAATGTTGTATCTACCTCTTCATTCAGTTTTGAGTTTATGCAGCAAATATTTATGGAGCATCTATGCGCATGGTTCTGGGTTCAGCTTTGTTCACTTTCTCATCACGGCAATAAATACTTGAAGAAAGAAAGGAAAGAACTAGAAAAGGAAGAAAAGGGGATGAGGAAAGTGAATATCTCTATAACTTTGCCGAAACGACATCTTTTCCTGTCTTACTGAATCTCCAATATTGCTCCTCCCTCTGCATTTTTCTCTGCTAGCCAAATCAGCTGATTTGTTGTTTTCATTCCATGTCTAAAAAGCTTCATTTTTTATTTTCCCAACCTGAAGAGGACAATGGTTAGTAATAACTAAAATGTCACAATGAGTCCACAGATAACTGGCCTACAGTGAACACACATGTGGATAGGAGGCCACGGCTGTACACCCTTATCCTCCATGGCCCTTTCATTAACACGGAAATAGTGGAATTCCACATGTTATGCAATTAGTTTTTGGACTCAGTTATAGGGTTTATGTATAACTCACAAATAAAAGAACATCACTTGGAGGAGGGAAGCTATGGGGGGAAAAAAGAGGAACAGCTGTAATAATATGAACAATAAAGATTTTTTTTAAAAAAAGAAGAAGGACATCACTGGTCTCATTGCTAAATAAACAATAAAAGCACACTTTTCCTCCCTGGGCTAAATGGCTTTGATAAGAGAGGTGCCTTCCAAATTTAGAATAATAGAAATGCTGAGAAAATCCTTGGGTTTCTAGCCTGAGGCTAGTCACGCTCTCTTAAATAATCTCCTATTCTTTTTCACTGGTGCTGAGGTATAAAGGTGGAAATTATTTAATGAGGCAGTTCTCAAAGAGCAGTTGGCCATCATAACCAATGTCACCTGAAACTCAAATTGTTGAGCCCCATCCAAGATCCACTAAATGAGAGATTCCGAGGGCGGGATGCGTCCACTTCTGTCGGAACACGTACTCCAGGTGGTAAGAAGCACCCTATAATTTGAGAACCACTGTTCTACTGTATTTCTCACTGAGACCACCGCCATCAAATCAATGAAGAAATTTCCTCCATTCAAAATAAGAAGGAAAGACTTGCCCCAGGAACACTGAAGTGCCTGTTAGTCAGGGAATGGCCCAAATGATCACTTGACATGGGGACAGTCTGTCAAAGGGACCCAAGTATGTGGATGAGTTAAAGAAAGGTCATAAAATAAGGGCCATGCCTAAACAAATTATTTTATTTTCTTAATAACTTGGGAGTATGATTCATTAAATCAATCCTATTCTGTGTACCAGAAAGAGAGAGGGAAGGGAGAGATGGAGGAGGAAGAAGAGGAGGAGGAGGAAAAAGCGGAGGAGGAGGAGGGGGAGGAAGAGGAGGAGGAGGAGGAAGGCTAGGAAGGGAGAAGGGGGGAAAGAAAAATGAAGAGAGGAAGTTTGAATACAGCTGTGCTTTGCATGGTTTTGTCCATTGGATTGCAAAATAATTCAAAAGTTAGACAGTATTAAGACTAGTATTTGCTAGTATTTAAGACAAAGGGGGAGCTATGGTAAATGAAAGGGAAGACACAAGGTAAACTATCAAAGAAAATGTAGAAATATAAAGTTAAGGTCAAAGCAAGAACAGAATAAAAAGTTACATGTATCTTACAATCATTACTATTTTAAAGATAGTAGGATAGTGAACAAGAGTTGAAAGGTGTTATAATTGACATTGGAAAATAAATGAATGTTGGTGTTTTTGTCTTTTTCTTAAAATTGACTCTAATGCCCATAATTCTCTATTTAAGTGACACTGGCCTAAGTGTCTGGGAAGGCTCCCTGTCCCAGGAGCACTCCAATTCAGTCTTTCTGTTTGTCCTTATTGGTTCTTATAATCTTATCTTGCAGGGCCTATGGGCGCCAGGGGGCTGCTCCTCTTGTGTAAATTGACTGTCAAATATGTTCTCGCCCAGCTGGTCAGGTGTCACATTAGATCAGTGAATCTGACTGATGTGCATACATTCCAACAGCCTAGTAGAATTACAGAGAAAGAGCTGAACTGCACACCCATGTTTTTGAAAGATTTTGTTCTAAATGAAGGAGATACATCTTGAGTCATTTGAAACTCCAAAGTCACACACACACACACACACACACACACACACACACCGAGTGGCCAGATTATTATGACCACCTGACGTTTGTAGGCGAATTAGCTATAATTTTGCCCTGAAGTTGCTAGAGGGCCAGACCATTATAAATAGGGAAGCAGGTTGTTTACCACGACAGTAGATGTGATTTTTTTCTGAAGATATGGGTAAACAGCTCGATTTAACAGCCTTTGAATGTGGGATATATATATACGGAGTGGCCAGATTATTATGACCATCTGACATCTGTAGGCAAATTAGCCATACACTGCATCGTATGGGATATGGAAGCCGAAGGCCTGTTTGAACACCTTTGCTGTCTGCAGTTACCAAGATAAAACGTCTCCATTTCACACAGGAACACAAGGATTAAACAGTCAAGCACTGGAAAAAATTCATGTGGTCTGATGAATCACATTTCCAGTTGCATCATGCAGATGGCAGAATGAGAATTTGGCGGAAACAGCATGAAAGCATGCACCCCACATGGATGAGTGCAACCCTTCAACCTGGTGGGGGCAGTGTTATGGTTTGGGGCATGTTTTCCTGGCATGATTGGGGCCCTTTAATTCATGTGGAACAACATCAGAATAGCACAACATACCTAAGTATCGTTGCTGATCAGATTCATTCTATCATGTTCGTGGCATATCCCAATGGAGATGGCTTCTTCCAACAAGACAATGCGCCATGCCACAGTGCTCGTATTGTGCAGGAGTGGTTTCAAGAACATGAGGGAGACTTTACCTTGCTTAGGTGGCCCCTACAATCACCAGATTTCAATCCAATGAACATTTATGGGATGAAGTTAAAAGAGTCATCAGGCAGCTGGTTCCACAACCATCAGATCTCACAGAACTGGACAGTGCTATTCATCAAGCATGGTATCAGATTCCTTGCATCACCTTTCAACATCTCATGGAGTCAGTGCCAAGAAGAATTGCCGCAGTATTGAAGGCAAAAGGTTGGCCCAGTGAAGTACTGATGGGGTGGTCATAATAATCTGGTGTGTGTGTGTGTGTGTGCATGTGTGTGTGTGCATGTGTGTGTGTGTGTTGTCAGCTTAACGAAGAAAACTGGCATTAGAGAAAATCTGTAGAAACCCAGATAGGAAATCCCTCTGCACTTTCATCAATGGAGTCACAGAAGGTGTTACTGGGAATGAAACAGCCTTAGGAAAAAATAAGTAAATATGCAGAATATGAGCAATTAAGAAAATGTTCAATACAAAGGGCCAACCCCTATAAAAAGTAAATAAT
Organism: Murina feae; assembly: GCA_004026665.1. Taxonomy (NCBI): domain Eukaryota; kingdom Metazoa; phylum Chordata; class Mammalia; order Chiroptera; family Vespertilionidae; genus Murina; species Murina feae. The sequence goes on along the minus strand of PVJC01017032.1, from coordinate 7,035 downwards.
TGGTGCAGCATTTATTTCTTTGGCACTCAAGGGGAAAATGAGTAGAAATGGAAGAAATAGAAAGGAACTTGCCCAAAAGTGCTTGGCAGTCTGAAGAACAGCTGGATTTAATTCAGCTTTCCTAAGAAAAGAGGGAAAATTTGGAGCTAACGCAACTTGTCTGTCCAGATTAATTCAGCTTTCATACATTCATTCATTTGTTGACCAACCTTCACCAAGTGGCCACCATATACCAGGAGGGCATATGCCATGGCCTAGGGAAGCAGATCATCACTGCAGTTCTGGGCCTCTCCTCTGCTTCTTGCTTTCTCCTCTCCCCCTCATTTTGACCCACTAACTCTTCACTGGGGAGAAAGAGTGCAGCCTCATTCTACACTTTTCAATTGTTAGAGCACCTAGAATAACCTGAAGACATAGAACCTTAAAGTCCGATTTTTAACGCATCAGGTGTGTTCAAATAACTTCCTAGGCCCATGATGAAGTCTCTCCTGCCCATGTTGCCACATCAGCAAACCAAATTAAGATAAATGTCCATCTCTGTAAATGTTCTGCTGAACCAGAAATGCAGTATACCAGTTATCCAGTACCCAAATGCCAAGCTAACTCTGGGCTCTATATTTATTTCCTCATTCTTTCTCACCCCAAACACCCAAACAAGGCTGAGGATGTGGCCCCAGCCAAGCAAATATTTTAATTTTTCTTTTCCTCACTCTTGACTCTTGTCCCATTTTTCTATTTCACCCAATTTGCTATTCTCACAATGGAGACTTTCCACTTCATGAAGGACAGATAGTTTGTTGGTATCTCTAATGTGTCTTCCTCGATCTTTTTTTTAACAGTTGGAATCAATCCTCTTTCTTAGTCAGTCAAAGAAGTCTCAAGAGGTTAGTTACTTTTTTACTTTTGACCTAGTCTTGAGAAGGCACTAAGATATAAGAGGTTTTAAGGAAGTCCAGTCCCTGCTGTTAAAACACTTCCAGTTTCACCCAGCTGCTGTGGCTCAGTGATTGAGTATTGACCCAGGAACCAAGAGGTCACTGGTTCAATTCCTGGTCATGGCACAAGCCTGGGTTGCAGGCTCAATTTTCAGTAGAGAGCATGCAGGAGGCAGCCAATTGATGATGTTCTTCTCTCTCATCGATATTTCTATCTCCCTATTCCTCTCCCTTCCTCTCTAAAAGTAAATAAAAACACATTTACTTATTTTTAAATACTTCCAGTCTACAGTTTAAACAATGAGTAGTATAGAACACTTTTTTAATGGGGGAGAAAACCACACTTGATAACCTAATAGAAGGCATAATAGAAACAACCCAACAATTCATACATTTTTTCCCCATCTTTATGGGAAGTTTGACAGTATCAGGACTAAGAGAAAACCCCAGACCCTTTTGTTTTCCAATGCCAACATAAAAACCAATCCTTGGCACTGACTGGCTATAATTCTAGTGGTTATGTAATGTCTACTAAGAACTCGGGCACACCTAAGTCAGGTGTCCCCCTTCTGTGCAATGAAATGGAATCTTGTGCATCTGGCTGTTTCAAATACAGGACTAGCATAAGGGCAGAGTATTGATAAATATACAGCTTTCTGGCCCTTATAGGAGTGAGTTTCATTCTGACAGATTCAGGGTGTAAAGCGAGCTATTCATAACACCCACACCTTAGACTCTAGATAACTGCCTTATTTCACCCAAACTTATGCCATTAACATCAAGCATACATCCACATAATCGTAGCAGTGTGCAGGCTCAATTCCCACTAGAGAGCATTAAATCTTGTAAAGAGACCCCAGCCTGAAACAACATCTTCGGTGGCATCCAGTGAACTCTTGATACTCAGATAGAAGAAATCCTTCTACTGTTTCTGTCTTTTGTGCCAATTTAGATGAAAAAGTGAAAAAAAAATCCTTGATTTTGTGCAAAAGTGAACCTAACTTACCTGACCCTCAACCAGGATTTGCTTATGATAGAGCTATATAAATAGAGGAAAAATACTGTGATCTGAAAGAACGCATACTTAGAGTCAAATCTTGAAGCAACACTTATAGTTGGCCTCAGAGGGATTAATTTATTATATGCAGAGAAAGGTCTGATTGCCTGTGTTTGGGATGTCCCTACACCCACCCTACTACGTAGTCAAAATGACTCACCTGTTCTCAGAGGAAGCCATTATCACACTGAAAGTAGAGAAATCCCAGACTCAGTGCTCTGAAGGCAAGATCATAAAAGCATGAATATTAAGAGTTGGAAGGACATTAGAATGTATTCCAATCTTCTACTTAATGTATCAATTCTCTCAACATTCTAGAAAAATAAGGTCATCAACAAGGAAATGATTATTTCACAACAGTAAATCTCTGGGTGCCTCAAATCATATGCCTCCTTATTTTTTTCCTCAAGATAATGATAAATCATAACCTCTGTGTTCATATATGTAAATCTATGTCCCTACATGCCAAGAATTTTGACACTTTCTTACCCTGTCTATATATATATATATATATATATATATATATATATATATATATATATATATTCTATCAAAGCCCAATCTGCTAAATCTATGTTCTAGATTTTTTCCCCTCCCATCTCTCAGAAACCTATTTCATCCACTAGCCCATCTCTCTATAATCTTCACACTCTTCTTCTCTAGAGGATCATTTCCTGCTACACACAAACATCACTTTGAAGTCCTTTCTTTACCCATCTCCTTCCAGTTACCATTTAAGTTTCATCTCCCACCCCTGCCCAAGCTTCTTAAAGAGGTATCTATATATTTTTTTTCATTTTCTTACTTTTTTTCCAATTTTTAACTCAAACCTAAATTACTCTTGCCAAAATCACCCACTGTGGTTGTAATTTTCCAAATAACTCTGCTGGTTCCTGTACAAGCATGTTGCATCTCCAAAGTTAGAACTTGTTACCATTTCCCTTGACATTGATCGAGGTTTTGAACTGCTATGACCAATATAATTCCATGGAAGGGATGCCCTAAAGCCTGACCTGGCAGCTTCTGCCTCTGCTTCCTTTCCCCTGGAGCACTCTCTTGGAGAACTCTATCTCAGAAACTAGCCACCATGTTGTGATAACCCCAAGCCACATGGAGAAGCCTCTGTAGGTACTCACCCAACTCAGGACTTACCTGTCATTTGTTCACTCTTCTAAGAGGGCTCTTGCCTCTTTGTGCTCCACCCCTGGCTAGCTCATCTCATCCCTCAAATCTGAACCAAATATTATTTCCTCAGAGATGCCTTCATTTGAAATATGCCAACTCAATTGAGGTACCAATAACATAATTGGTCATCAACATTGTATTTCCAGTTCATGGTACTTATCACAATTTTTATTGCTATTTTATTCCAGAATTATTTTCAACATCTCTCTTCCCCACTAAATATGTAATTCTTAAGTTTATATTGCTAATGGGCATTTTATAGGATACCTTCTGGTGACCTATTATAGGTTGTACCAACTCCTTTACCATTGTGGTAAGATGGGCTCCAATGATGTTTGATCCCTGTTATTCACACTCTTCTGCAACCCTCTCAAGTGTGGGCTGAACCTAGTGACTCACATCTTATCGATAAACACGTCAAGGTGATGAAATATCACTTCTGTAATTAGTTTGTAAGAGATTGTGCCTTGAGTCTTGCAAGCCAATTCTAATCTATTGACTTCTCAAGTTGCATGCTCTGACAAGGCAAGCTGCCATGTTGGAAAGACCCAAATGGCAAGGAGCTGAGGGCAAACACTGGCCAACAGCCATTGAGGAGCTAAGTCCTGCCAACAACGTGTGAGCTTGGAAGCAAATTTTTCCACAGTTCAGGCTTGAGATTACTACAGCCCAGTAGACCCTCGATTGCAGCCTGTGAACATCTATCTATGGCACATTCAGATTCCTGACCTGCAAAAACTGTGTAATAATAAACAGGTGTCGTTTTAAGCCACAAAATTCTAGGATAATTTTTTACACAGCAATATAGTCAATGCATCTCCTATGCCAAAAATAATAAATGTTAGTGTTCATATTGCTTGAAATAATATTCTAAGTACTTCATAGGTATTCATTCATTTAATGATCACAACAAACTTAGGAGGTAAGTACTATTATCTTCCTTATTTTATATATGAGGAAACTGAGGCAGAAAGTTCAGTAACTGCCAAAGGTCACTCAACTAATTAAGGATTAGAGTTAGTGCTTGGATTGCATATTCTAAATAACAATTAAATGAATAGATAAATAAATGAATGTCTCTATTACTCTTCAGAATAATAAAAATAAATATTTCGGAGGCTATTAAAACATTTTCAGCATTTTTACAAATGATATGAAATTAATCAATGCACATTTATTTGACTCTCACTGTATACTAATACCTTTAGGCCTTGTGTTTGACATAAAATATGCATTCCCTTAATCCAATGTCTGGTGTAGATGTGATATATACTTTATACTATTTGCAGACCAGTTAAGGAAATCATGTAAAGAATCCAGTCATTGGCCATGATTCATGGCATGAAATTTGCAGCCTATATAGGTGAATCAGATCGTTTCATTGACCTATATTTCCTACTTCAGGTATAAGCAAGCCATTTTTCCACCTTGAGTAGCTAATGGGCATTTTATTAGATATCTTCTGATGACCTATTATAGGTCATACTGTATAGTGCCAACTCCTGCAAGCTGAGTCCTGTGACTCATGTCAATGATTTCCTTGCTATGCTGTAGGTGTGGTTTCCAAATAAAATAGTTCCAAAATATGGTTTGACTCTAAAGACTGAAACCAGCCTTTATTCCTTATTTCTTATTAAGAGCAAAAGTGAATTCCCAAACAGTGATCAATTCAAGTTCAATTTGAATAAAAGAGAAATGAGTGGGACTGCATTCCTCAACATTAAAGCTACTTTACCTCCTTAGATTCTGTGGGTGTCTGGGCAGTCATGCAATAATAAACATGCTGATATGCGTCTAAAAGGAATGTTACGTGACCATGAGTCATTATGCCCATCACATCAAGGCTGTGTTGATAGCTGGCAGGAAGTGGTGTGTGTGTCCAGAGAATAAAATTGGCCTCAAAGTAGATGGGGGACTAAGGAAATCTCGATGTAACATAAAGATTGTATTTCTAAACTATTTACAAGGTCATCCCCACCCTAAGTTAAAGGTCAAATTTGCCTCTGACAATTTCCACATGGATTTCTAGAATATTCTTTGGGTTTCAGCACTTTTGCAGTTCAATTCACTTCTGAAGTGTGTGGGAAAGACAGTATAAAGTCATCAAAAGAGCACTTGGCTTGGATTTCATCTGTTAGACTTTCATTCAAGTCAGTTCACTGAGCCTTAGTTTATTCTAAAATGAGATAATCATAGATCTGCTTCTCTTTTAGGGTCAGCCTCCTTCCATTGCTCACTGTAATCCCCAAGGGTGAAGGAACCAGTTCCTTCCACTGTCTCTCTAGGGCAACAGCATTCTCAGAGCCGGTTATCAGCACCATCACCTCATACCAACTTACTCAGAGATCTTCATTATCTGCCACTCTCCTCTCATTTATATCCTGGTAACTTTAAACCTTCTGGAAAATAAAAAATAACCCCTTCACTTCAAAAGTTGTTAAGGTGGCATGTAGGGAAGGGCTATCAATCCCTAAGTATAAACCGGTTAGCCCAATCTCTTACCCCTACAACACTTCTCAGAGAAGTGAAGTAATTTCCCTAAGGTTGTGTGGCTCATATTAATAGGATGAAGATTTGAGCCAGATTCCCTAGAGCAGAGACTCAGCCACACCTGATTCTAACTCAAGGAAATACAGCACCTTCCAATTCTTCAGCCTGCTGGCCCATGCCAGGCCTGACTTAGGCTAACATGTAAATCAGGTCGTCAGGTTTCTTTTTCAGCACACTTTTCCCAACTCAGACATCTAATCCCCTCCCAACCCATTTCCTAACAAAGAATCAGTCAATAAAACGTGAGTGTATGTCACGACCTTGCCTCCCCTGAGATATATTTGCACTCAATATACCTTGCCATTCAAAATAAGTGAACAAACAAATCAGAAACAGACACATAGATACAGATAACAGACTGGTGGTTGCCAGAGGAGACAGGGGAACAGGCTGGGTGAAAAAGGTGAAGGGATTAAGGAGTACAAATTGCTGTTACAAACTAGTCATGGGGATGTAAAGTACAGCATAGGGAATATAGTCAATAACATTGGAATAACTACTAGGGGTATATATGGTGCCAGATGGGCACTGGAAATATCAGGGGGAAAACATTATAAAGGATATTTCTAACCACTGTATGTATACCTGAAACTAAACAAAATAATACTGAATGATGATGGTTTCACAAGGTGAATACTTATCTCTAAACATAATTTTGGTACATTAAATATCTATAGCTTTTTATATGTCAAGAATACCTCAAAAAGTAGTTAAAAACAAAACAAGTTAAAAACGCTTGCTCTATTTTGGCCTAACTGCTTCTCAGAAAGTTGCCATAAAACATCTATGTTCAAATGTGAAGGGGAGAACAGAGCAGAAATGTGTAGGCAGCGCAGATGATTTTTCCTAATGCCTCAGAAATCACACCACACACAGCTGCCAACTCCATTCATGGTTCCTTGCTCAGAGGTACCTGTTTAGCTGCTCAGTAGGAAAGGGAATTATATTCAAGCCTGTTTAATTCAGCTTCAGTTAATTTAGGATTCTATAGTATATCCCAAAGCAAATAAATAAATGATGGCTGACACCCTAGGGCACATCACGATCTCAGTGGAGGTGAAGCACACAATGAAGACAGGAAACAAAGAACAATCAAGAGTAATATTCAAGCCCTGACAGGTTTGGCTCAGTGGATAGAGCATCGGCCTGCGGACTGAAGGGTCCCCGGTTCGATTCCGGTCAAGGGCATGTACCTTGGTTGCGGGCACATCCCCAGTGGGGGGTGTGCAGGAGGCAGCCGATTGATGTTTCTCTCTCATCAATGTTTCTGGCTCTCTATCTCTCTCCCTTCCTCTCTGTAAAAAATCA
>PVJC01017031.1:0-32973 GCA_004026665.1 Murina feae | reverse complement strand
TGCCACCCTGTGGAATATTCAGAGAAGACAATCAGTCTTGGAAGCATAACTTGATGGGAACACCAACCACCAACAACCTCCCCCAATTCCCCGAGTACTCAACTTCTCATTATGTAGTACAGTATATGCATTTTGCAGCTGAAATCAAATGGTGTCAGAATCTATACATCGGAAATAACTGCACTGTAGAATTTCTCAGAGCATTCTCCAATTAATGTAAAAATCTGTTTCATGTGAACTTGTGCTCTTTTTAAGCATGTTTAATTTTTCCCCAAAAAATGCATTTTATGTAGACCTCTGAGAAACTATCCAATGGAAGGAACCGAGGGAGTGCCTGAGGAATGAACTACAGTTTGACCTTATTGGAAAGAGGTTGTTTTCATGTGGATTCTGCACCTATTCCTAAGGCTCAATCTCATTCCTGAGGAATGAACTACAGTTTGACCTTATTGGAAAGAGGTTGTTTTCATGTGTATTCTGCACCTATTCCTAAGGCTCAATCTCATTCCTGACACCGCCTTCATTCTGCACCGCCCCTTGGTGGTCAGCGCAAGTCATAGTGAGCACTGGAACTCCCAGTTGAGTATTGTAATAGTGATAATTGCAATAGCACAGGAAACAGAAGTCTTTCACAGAAGTTCACAAGGATTTGCTCAAGCTTTTGACATATTGTTTTCTGGTCTTATGTGACATCATAGGACTTTGGGTTGATATTTGTTTTTTTAATGTTGATTTTTGGAATGTTTATGTTTTAAAGCTTGTACATAAATTTTATTTTCCTGCTGGTTTGATCAAAACGATGTAGTATGTTGGGAATAATGAGCCACTTATCAAAACAAAGCTCAACAACAAAAAACAAAACCATAATTGGAGTCCTGAAAAACAAGTTTAGTTCTGCCTACCTATCAACTGTTTTTTACTTCCACCACATTTTCTTTCCTTATAGAATCTTTTCTTTGGATGAATTCTAATCACCATAGAGGGCTTGCTCAAAGAAATCTTCATTGGGTATAAATTCTAGAAAGTGTCCAAAAAGTTCTTACAAGTCTAAAATAAAAAGATAAATAACTCACTTAAAAGTGAGCAAAGGATCTCAATAGACCATTCTCCAAAGAATATCCACAAATAGCCAAAAAACACACGAAAGATGCTCAACATCATTAACTGAGGGAAATGCAATCGAAACCACAATGAAATAGCCCTTCACACCGTAGGACAGCTAGAATCAAAAAGACAAACGGAACTAGTGTTGAGGAGGATACAGAGCAGCTTCGACCCTCACACATTGCTTGTGGAAATGCAAAAATGGTGCAGCCACTTTGGACAAGTTTCGCAGTTTCTAAAAAAATATAACAAAGTTACCATATGAACCAGTAATTCCACTCGTAGATACATTCCTGAGAAAATTAAAAACATGTTGCAACACAAAAACTTGTACACAAATGTTCATTGCAGCATCCTATATAATAAAAGCCTAACATGCAAATCAACTGAACAGCAGAATGACCAGCAGAACAATCGGTGGCTAAGATGTGCACTGACCACCAGGGGGTAGATGCTCAACACAGGTGCTGCCCCCTGCAGAGGGAGGCGACCTGCAGCAGCAGAGGCGGGGCCAGCAAGCAGGCGGTGCCAGGCTGGCCAACGCGGGTGCCAGCAGGGACCCCACAGATTGGTCCTGATCGCCAGCCAGGCCTTGGGACCCTACCCGTGCACAATCTCATGCACTGGGCCTCTAGTTATTTATAACAGCCCCAAGGTAGAAGCAATCAAAACATTCATCAAGTGACAAATGGACATACAGTGGAATATTATTCAGCCATTAGAAGGAATAAAGCACTGATGAACCTTGAAACATTATGCTAATTGAAAGAAACCAGGCACAAAAGAACACATTTTATGGTTCCATTTATATGAAATGTGCAGAATATGCAAATCCAATGAGCCAGAAAGTAGATTAGTAGTTGATAAGGGCTGGAAAAGGGGAGAAATGGGGAGTGACTGCTAATGGGCATGAGATTTCTTTTGTGGGGGAGGCAGGTGTCGCTCTGGAATTAGATAATGGTAAGGATTGCAGTTTTGTGAATATACTATTGACTATTTGTCTAAGGATCTGCAAATATATCTCACCCCTGCAGACGTCTTTTCACTTTCTTGATGGTGTCCCTTGAAGCTCAAAAGTTTTTAATTTTGATAAGTCTAATCTATTTTTCCTTCGGTTGCTCCTGTATCTGGTTATATCAGTATCATCAATCTCAACCCACAAATACTGTGATGAATTAAAACAGAAACAGGACGATAGACACCACCACTCCACGTGAACCAACGAGCCACACTGTGTTGCAGAGAACCTGTTATCGCTCCGCGTCCAGTCTTTATTCACTCGCATGCAGCCTGGGGTCAAGGTGCATCATCCTCAGCAGCGCCCGATACTCAGTTTCCTTCCTCAGCACATGCTGCTCCTTCCCCTCACCCGGAGCACTATTCTAACGCAGCCTCAGCTTCACAGCGCTACAACTGACTCCAGACATTTGTTTAGGCATCAAAAACTCACAATTATTATCTAAACGTGGCTGAAAGCAAATGCAGTCTTCAGAGGCATCACGCCAGGCAGACAGTGCCATTCAGAGGAAGTGAGAGTCCTAGGGGCTCAGCAATAGCCACGCTGCAGATGGAGCTGGATTTCTGGGTGCCGTTTTTTTAAGGAAAATATTAAAATTTGAAATGCAGCTCGATGCTAGCGAACAGGGGAGGAAGGGGGCTGGAGAACACAGCCGAGGGTCCTTTCTTGGAAGAAAAGGGGCATGGAAGACTTGCCTCACTTAGTCAGAGGGCTGCTATGTGGGAACCTTGCATGGCTATGGGGACCCAGAGGACAGAAGTCACAGGTTTATCAGCCCGGAATTCCACACAAAGAAAAGCTTTCTAGCCCAGTGCTCGGTACCGAGGAGGGACTCAGTAACTTATGAAATAAAAGGATAAATGAATAGACACAAGCTCCCAAACTGTGCGAATGGCTATCCAAAGAATGAATGGGTTCTGACGCTGGAAATACTCAAGCAGGAGATGGTTAAAAGGATTCCTACTTGGGGCATAAGAGGCAAGGGGAGCAGAAATATGAATTTATTCATCTCTTGACCTAGAACAAGTACTCATAACAAGCTTATGCATGAAATCTCTTCATCTTAATTGTCTTATCAGATAAAGAAATTGACTTAAAAGGATTAAATATCTTATCTGCTGCTACACAGAATGTGAGATTTAAAGCTTGTCTCCAGAATGCATATCTTCCCATTTAAATTGCACCATTGTGTTAGCTCTGAAGTTATAAATTCCACGATTCCAGGCTTCTTTTAAAGGTTTGGCCATTCTGATATAACAGCCAAGTGCTGTTGACTACTTTTTCCAAACAAGAGAACCCGAACTGTCTCCTAAAGCTGAGAGGAGGCGGAAATTCACCTTAGCCAGAAATTCAGAATGACCACTTTATGTAATCACTGCACATACTGTCCATTCTCTACTTCCTAGACTAGTGCTTTATGAAAATATCTAGCTGAAACATAGCTTTCGATGCACCCTGCTGTTCTCCTCCAGAGTTAGATGCCTGCATCTGTGGTCTGAGGAGTGAGGCTGGAATGAGCAGGACAAGCATAAAAAACAACCCAGGACTACTTATTGAAAGAGCAGGGCCCCAACTGTGCCTGCCATTAGGCCTGTACACTTACAGCACCAGAAAGAACGCGTCTACTGAAATTTACTCCCCTCACTTCCTTCTTCTCTACTGTATCCCTTTAAGTACCTGCCTTGGCTCCCCACCGTCCAACACCTGGTGCTCCATTCCTTGAGCTAAAGCAATAAAAAGTCTACCTTAAAACGCAAAGTAGGGGAAGGAAGATGGCAAAGGGGATTGCATGAGCCATTAATGACCACACAGTGATCGGTCTGATGGGTGTTAGATTCAGAAAAAAAGCCTAGTGCAACCCCTCAATGGAGTCCTGAGCAGCCAACAATAACTACTCAGGAAGGACTGGTAAGGAATAATGACTGTGCTCCTTAATTCAGCATAAGGGACAATGCATCGGGGCTGTGAGATCTTTCCCCGAACACCACCTTTCTACAGAACGAGCATACGTTCCCTAAGCCCCCAAAACCTAATGAGCAGAGCCTAGCATGCCCTCAGGAAGTCTCAGGATCTCCAGGATGGCGGAGCCTCTGCAATTCTTCTGTTAAAAATAGTATTTTTTCTTGTAACATGATCCTCAAACACAAACCAGTCAATTCAACCGAAAAACCAAAAATCTATTCCAAAGCTGGAGGAAAAGTTGGTGTTGTTGAAATAATTGAGAGATGATACATTACCAAGAGCTTTTCCAGGTTAATTTTGGGGAGCATCTAACTCTCTTGTATATATGGTTCAATGTAGTGGCTTCGTCTAGCTATTTCTACAAACTGCTAGGGAAGGGAATGTCTTATTTATCAAAAAAGCTACATTAATACATAATCCTACTTGAGAGACTGGCATAAAATTGTTACATAGATAAAACATAACAGACCTTGTTTGAGAACTATGTTTGGGGTTGTGAGACACTGGAGCCAGGTATCATGGGGGGCTATAAAATGTTAGACCTTGTGAGCCCCAGGGATGCCATCCAAACTTGTATAAGAACAAATATGAGACAGAGGTGGTACTAGAGATGGTAAGTTCTAGATCTGATTCTGACCATAAGTTATGGCCTTGAACAAAATACGTCACCTCTCTGGCCTTTGGTTCCCTTCTCTGTGAAATATAAACATTGGTTCCAATGACTTATGAAGTCCTTGCAGCTCTGACAATTCATGCTTCTATTTTAACTAGAGGCCCGATGCACAAAATTCATGCAAGAGTAGGCCTTCCAGCTGCCAGCACCAGCTTCCCTCCAGCACCTGAGACCTGGCTGCCAATAGCCACTCAGGACCCGGGCTTCTCTCGCAGCCCCAGCTTCATCCAGAAGGTTGTCAGGAAGGATCTCCAGTCTAATTAGCATATTATGCCTTTATTATTATAGACAAGGGGCCAGGTGCACAAAATTCGTGCACTGGGGGTGGGGGTTCCCAAGCCCAGCCTGCCCCCTCTCACATACTGGGAGCCCTCAGGGAGTGTCCTACTGTTGGCTTAGGCCCACTCTCTGATCTCTTTGGGAAGCAGGGCTAAGCCGCAGTCTGGGCTCCCTTTGTGGGAGGCTACCAGGCTTACCAGGAGAAGCCACCAGCCCCATCACCCCGCTGCTGCAGCCACTGGCAGTCACCACAGCCACCACGGTGTTTTCATCAACATAAACTCCAGTCCCTTCACCATGAAAAATGACAAGTTTCTTTAGGCATTTTCAAGATGTGTCTTTCATAGGATATGACATTTCTTTCTTTTTTTTAATCCCCACCTGAGGATATGTTTCCATTGATTTTTAGAGAATGTGGAAGAGAAGGGAAAAACAGACAGAAACATCAAAGTGAGAGGAACACTTTGATTGGTTGCCTCCTGCATATGCCCTGACTTAGGCCCCGGCCAGGGAGGAGCCTGCAACCTAGGTACATGCCCTTGGTCAGAATTGAACCCAGACCCTGCAGTCGGCAGGCTGAGGCATTATGCACTGAGCAAAACCGGCTAGGGCAGGATATGACATTTCTTAGCCCTCCAGCAGCAGACCTTCATTTTTTTTCTCCAGGAGTGTGGTGGAAAAACCCTAGATCACCTTTAGGGATTCTTATTAACCAAGTTACTAAGAATATTACCAGTGGCATACAGGGAGCTTAGCCAATGAGAGGTAAGAAAAGGTGTTTCCTCTGTAGTTCACTCTGATCACCGGCTCCACCCCTGCCCAGGCCTGTAACCTCTGCCTGAGGCTGCAGGCGTGGGCAGGGTACCCCCAAGCCCTTCTGATCGCTGGCTTCACAGAGCCCAGGCCTCTGCAACCACCGGCCCTGATCTTGCCCCCCGCCATTGCCAGCTCTTCCCTTGCCACACTGGAAGCCTCTGACCAAGGCTACAGGCCTGGGCAGGGGACCCCCAGAGCCCTGTTTTGCCAGCTCCACCGGTGCCCAGACCCCTGCGATCATAGGCTCTGTCCCTGCCCCTACAATCACTGGCTCTGCGGAGCCCAGGCCCCTGCCCAGGCCTGAGGCCTCTGGCCCAGGCCTTATGCCTGGGTAGGGCACCCTCATACCCCTCCGATCACTCGCTCCACTCCTGCCCCCTCTGATCACCAGCTCCACACTTGCCCATGCCTGAGTCCTCTGGTGAAGGCCTCTGGCCTAGGCAGGGAACCCCTAACCCCCTCTGATCATCTGTTCCACCCCTCGGGCCCCCCACCTCTCCAGCCACCTGCCTGGCTAACAGGCCTGACCACTTCAGTGTCAGGGCTGAGCCAGACTGGGCACCGTCATCTTGTGGCTATGGGGGTGGCCATCTTTGTCACGGAGTGATGCCTCATTTGCATATTACTCTTTTATTAGATAGGAGGAGGATTATAGATGTTTCCTAAATTTCCACCTTAGCAGGATATCATCCTTCTAGCAACTGAATAACCTGTGTGAAAACCTAAGCAAACTGTAACAAATTCAGTTCACAGAGAAGAATCAGTTAATTAACACATTCTGTGTACTGAGTTTTTCATTTGAACCAAGTAAATTTCAGTATGTCCTTCCTTGCTTAGCACCCCTAGAAGTCTCCCAGGGTACACAGAACACTCACGCTATGGTCAGGGATTTCTATATTTGGCTGCTCCAAAGATTTATGGGGGGGGGGGGGGGGGGGTATCTGTCAGAGAGGGAAGATAAAGAGAATAACAATTTAAATAATGTTCAACTGTTAGTCCTTGAGAATATATGGAGACCAGTGTACCAAAGTACAGGGGGTGGGGGAGCCTGGGACACAAGTAGATTTGAGGTACTCACTGACCCACTGACCCAGGGCCTACAAGAATGGGGAATGGGAACTTGCTCCCTAGGTGATTCCTTTGCAATGTTCAGAAATTTATGTGGCAAAAAAGTATATAAATGCCATCCAGCAGCCTACATTCATGTGTGCGAGTTTGCAGAATGCCTCAACAATTGGAACTGACATTTGAGGCCTTGTATATAGAAAATTAAAAAGGGATGGTTCTCCATAAACCGGTTTTAAAATGACATTGACTTTGAGGAGCTAGTGGGAATTGGAGTGACCCCTCATGAGACAGATCTGAGTTGGCAATATTGATTTAATGGTTATTTTCTTTTGGCAGGAATCGGGGCAACAAAGGGACGGGAGGAGCAGCAGGAGGTAGAAAAAAGGTTAGGAAGTTATTTACCAAAACATAAACAGTGGCCACGGCAGTAACAGCTTGTGGGTAATTTCCTTATAACAGCGTTCTTTCTTTATAATATCATACCTCTTCTGGTGCTTGGATTTGTTTTCCAATGAGCATTACTATTTTTATAATCATTAATCAAAATACCATTCCATGACTGATATAACAGATGAGGAAAACTGCTTTAAAACTGCTTTTTTTTTTAAAAAAAGAATAATTTCTTGAGAATTGAAAATCCAGAATTACAACCCTAATATACTTTTGAAAATATTTCCATGTGAAAGCATTACTTTTATTATTACATAATGAATGAAAACAGTGAAACCTCACATTCATGTTATAAAAAGCTATATTTTTTCTTCTGGATATTTTGCTAATAAGTGAAGTTTCTGTAGTATAATCTCTACTTCCTAAATTTAGCATTTTTCTCTCAAAAAATGCTTTATGTAGGTCCTGTACACATACATAATTGCAATTACATGAGAATTCCTATAAAAATCTGTTAAGCACTTAACTTGCTTGGGTTTAGAAAATGTTTCTATCCAACAAAAGTAAATAAATAAAATATTATATTATAGCAAGTACAATGCACAATCTCTATGAATTGCTTTGTGTTCCTTTGCTATTCACAACACTCCCCCTAGTGTCCAACTGGGGAAAGGCAAAGAGGTGGGGAAACAATAAAACCTGGTGTTGGAGGTGGGGAGGTGGAATGGGTGAAGATGGATCATTGTTGTCTAATGATCTAAATGAAATGCTTAGCATTTTCTGCCTTACTAGGTCCCTGAGACAAGGATGAAAGTGAAACAATGAGATTTTGATCAAGTCTTTAAAAAAAAAACACACAGATTTCCAAAACTGCCCCATCGCATCTTGCCATGTTCACTCTCAGCCTAAACGTGATTTTAGCATCTCCATTACCTTTTTCCCAGTTTACTTCCAGTTAAAACACTGGGGGAACCACATTAAGGAGCAGATTAAAAATGAAAGCCTTTGAAATCTCAAGGAGAGTCTCTCACTAGGATGCTGACAGATGCCTGTGGGCAGCTGCTTTGTTTAGAATCATCACAAAAGCCCTGCTCAACCTGAGATTCTCCCTGCTCCTCAAAACTCTGCTTACACAGTAAGGCTACCTCATTCATTCCTTCAGCAAAAAGTTTCTGACTCCTGCTATGTGTCGGGAACAAAGGTAACCAGCACTTATTTTGGAGCCCACATCTATCTCAGATGTCCTTATATCAGAATATACTCAACCCTACGTTTTCCCAAGATGTCTTCATCCTTTGAGCTCACCCTCAATTAACCAGGTTGCCATCCCACTATTGCCCTTGAATGGACACTGTGCATGAAAATGTCAGAATTTATGAAAAGACGAGAAGAGATATATGTAGATCTCAAATGTTACTACTAACGTTTTTTCTTCTACCTTACACCCATGTATTGTATGTCATTAGTAATGAAATTCCCACAAGTGACAGAGTATCAGAAATATTTTAACTGTACAGCAAAACTGAGCATTTACGTAAGTTAAAGAATGCAAAATAATTCCAAATCGATCTCCAAGCGTTCACATTTGAACCCATTCACATGACATAACATGGCTTCTCAAACACACACACGCACACACACACACACAACCATGTTATGAAGGTAAAGACTATTAATAAAGGAAAGAAGAGAGACTGGACAGGCAGTGGCTATTAGTACTTAAAAGCACAGCGTGAATGTTTTCACTCACTTTTCCACATTTTAACCTCCACTGATTACAGCCATAAATTATGTCTCATCTTTAAACAGGCCAGTAGGCCAGGACAAATGGAACAGGGAAACCGAGGCAGATAGCTGAACGAAGTGACAGAGCAATTTATAGCAGATACAGGTCACCTCCTTGAAATAACATCAAGGCCTCAGTTGTACACTTCAGCTCCAGACCTAGAAAAGCAGCGGAACCAGGTGGGCGACCCCAGGACCAGCTCCAGCGACTAAGGACCCCCCTGCCCTGACACTGACCAAGCCCTGGAGACCACAGCCCTGGAGGAGCACACCTAGAAAACTGGTGACTAGTCTGTGTAAACCCTCCCCTGAGAACTCTCCTAACATTCCGCTTGCAAGAGGGAGATAAAAGCCTCAAGACAAAGGACCCCTGGAGGGCTCTCCCTCTGGCAAAGAGCCCCAGCCATTTCCCTTCCCTTCCTCTTCCCCCACAGATCTGCATCTCCTAAACTCTAAGGAACCCCAGGAGACTTGCAACCTGGGGAGCAAAGGGCAGCATCAGCTCATCAAAGGCTAGTCCCCTGAACCTGTCTCCCAGGCCCCCTTTTCTCTGACTTCCCAGAGAGGTAGGGCAGCCCGGCCTAGGCTCTCTTGTGGCTTCGTCTACGCTAAGCCCCAGCTTTAATAAATGTTCCGTCCCAGTCGTCTGGACTTGTGGTGTGCGATTTTCTTCCGCACGGAGTCAAGAGCCCACACATTACCAGCTGGGCCTAGGCAGACCCGCCAAGGGCCAGGTCCCCTCTCCGGGAACTACCTGAAACGCAGGGCTTTTCCCTTCGTCAACGTTTAGAATTTTAACCTATTTCATTTTGTTGTGAATTTATAACTTGTCACTAGAGGGAGTGGTTGCTCTTTATTTCTTTTTGAGCAAGTTTTTAATTTGCTAAAAAAAAATAAAATAAAACATTTTCTTTAATATGTTTAGCATATATTTATGTCTTAAAATGTGACCAGAATATACTGCAAAGGTTGTGGGTGGCCACATGGTGCCTGGAGGATCTGCTAAATTTTTTTTGTGTTGTTTTGGTTACAGTTTTGCAGCTACTCCAATTGAATTCAGCACAACCTTGAGGCTGATAAATCTCTAATGACTTTTTTCTTGCATTTTCACTGTTTTGAAAACGAATCCCTTCTGCTAGCATCACAATTATATAGCTGTAAGAGATACAGAAAAGGCAGTGTTCTGACAGCTAGTTTTATCTTCTGATAAACTCGATTTTGAAGCAATTCTGGAACACAAATTAATGCAATGTTTCAGTTTATAAAATTCACTTGAAATTCCATGTTTGGAAAGAGATGAAATATTGTGGTTGGGAATACTAGGATCACAATAAATACTAAGCTGACAGCGCTGATTAAAAAAATTCAGAGGTTCAGGGCTAGTCTACCTCTAAGTCTGTCCACTCCAACCTTATTGCAAATTGAAATCTGAACTACATTTGCAAACACCATGCTTGGTTTTATAAGTCTCGCTGCCATATGCACATATCAGCAGACCAAATTTCCCCCAAAACGGCAGTAACAGCTGCAAAACCTGAATTTCTGGATAACTCCCAACCGGAATAGTAACCTAAACAATGCATGGTCCTGCTCAAGCTTTTTGGCCCATCCAAGTTAACTGGGAAATTTTTGTGTCCCAGGCCTGTCATTAGCTCATCAATCAATGACAAAAATGGACTGAGAGTGGACCAAAGCACTCTCGTGTCATCATAGAGCATGAAGGAGAGCATGCAGGTCCAGAGATTCGGTGTGCTTTATACCTGCCAGATGCAGCCACGAACATTTACCAACATTATTTTTCTCCATTAGCGCCGTCCTTAAAATTACAACCACTTCGTTCAGAGGAAGGAGGAGGAAGGGAAAGCAGAGGCAGTAGGTGGCCCGCTGTACTGGGATGCTTTTGGACTTTCAGCAATGGCTAGCCACTGGGAATTTTAAACCCCAGGGGGGTTTATGTTTCTCAACCACAGAGAGGTATATTTTGAAGAACAAGTTTTCCGGCCTACTGTGAAGGAAAACATCCTCAGGAAGCAAGTATCTCATCCATCGGGACAGAATGCACTCATCGAGGGCCAATTGAGGCTGAGAAGATTGCATCTCAGGGCGTGCTCCATTATGCCCTGGGAATCCACTCACCTCCCAGACTTAAGCAGCTTGACTTGGGATCGATTAGCAGCACTCTGGTGTAGCATCTGATGTTCTCGGCAAGCTATCCTGACCTCTTCATTTCTCAATTCCTACAATTAGCGCAAACTAGCAGGAGTTCCCAGTTTACAGATGGATTAGAGGTTTAGAGACTGTTGGGTGACTTCTTTGGGTTCAGAATGGCATTCAGTGGCAGAGCTTTATCAAAACAAAATATTTTCTTCCCTTTATCTCTCCTGGTTTGTTTTTCTGAGTTTCTCCATACGGCCAAGGGCAGATAACATGCTCGGCCTATTGAGCCTGATACTGTTTTGCAAACAGCAATGCCAAGGTTGTTTCAAAAGCAGCTCCAACTTCAAAGGTTAACATGGGGGTTTATCTATGGGAAAGAGACCAGGAGACAGCCAGGTATTTTTATGTTATTAAGACAAATTAAACCTCATACCCCCAACTACCATCATCAAGGAAAATGCCTTTGAAAAAAACGGTCATACGGCAGGCACCTAGGAAGTGTCTGGAAGTTATGTGCCCACCTAAGACTCATTTGTTTCGCCTTTTAGTCATTCCGTTTTATCCTCAGATTACTCTGTGTCTTGCATATGAGAAGTGGTACGGAAGCAGGAAGTGTTTGCTTAAAATACAAACCTTCATGAGTTGGCAAAGGTAACAGGAAACCAATTCCACAAGTGACAGGAAATGCCAGTGGCGTGTGAGACGGGCACAGTCTAACAGGGCCGACTGCCCTGCCAAATGCCACAGGACCACATCACAGGCGTCTGAGCTCAGCGACTTGTCCTTGAGGGATAAGGGAGACTTGTGTGTTCAAAGACTGGAGAGGGTTTCCCCAGATAGGAAAAATCACACCAAGAAAGTGAGGCGCTTCACTTGAAAGCAGTCTTAAAATGTCACAGCCTGGGTGACCCCCCGGGAGAGTAAAGCATCAGCACTGAGTGTGTCAGGGATGGTGATGGTTCAGGAAAGGCAAAAACAGAAGCATGTCTGTTGCTGCTGGAGAGGAAAATTCTCCACCAGGAAGTGTCCATTTGGAAGGACACTGAAGTTCTTATGTTCCTGTTCAATGGCAAGGAGAGGGGCCTGTGCGGTCCCAGTGTCTGAGGTCCTGTCATCGGTTTTCACTGAAACAAGTGATGGCTGCCTATGAAACAGCGCACCGGTGATGCTGAAGTCCCTCTGAGATGAGGGGTTTCCTGGGGCAAACGCATCCCGTACAGATTTCCACATTTCATGCCAGAAAAGGATAGTCACGTAGTCCTGACCTTGATTTAAAACTAGCTTCTGAGCATCCAGCTCTTTCCTGTGAATGAAATGAGGACTGAGAAGCTGTGCAGTGAAACTTGGGTGCCTGGGGTAGTGGGAGGGGACAAGGCTAGGAGACCTAGATAGGTGACCCTGCTCGAGGGGACTTATCCTTGTTGGGTCACCTACTTAGAGGATGACAGTAGGTGATTTTAAGAATCTCTACCATCTTTAAAGCTCTGCAGTTGTTTTTTTTTTCTCTCTTTATTTTTTTGTTAATCCTCACCCAAGAATATTTTTCCATTGATTTTGAGAAAGTGGAAGGGAGAGGGAGAGACAGAGGGAAACATGGATGTGAGAGAGACACATCAGTTAGGTGCCTCCCACATGCGGCCAGCTGGGCCAGGCAGAGATTGAGCTTGCAACTGAGGTAGGTGCCCTTGACCTGAAGTGAACCCAGGACCCTTCAGTCCATGGGCCAATGCTCTATCCACTGAGCCAAACTGGCTTGGGCTTTTTGTTCTCTCTTTACAGGGAAATGTATATGGAGGGAGAGAGGAAGGGAGTGTCTGAGGAAAGGAGGGAGAGAGACATTGACATGTGTTCTGTAAATGAAGGAACAGCAGAGCAACAGATGGACCCCCTCCCTACTCTGAGGGAATCCTCCCTGATGTGCTCTACAGAGCCCATTAATTCAAAGCCTAAGGGTTTCAGCTGGACTCAGTTCCAGGCACCTGGAAAAGCCAGAGAAGAAAGGGCAGGAAATACCCCCGTAGCACTCTGCACTGCTAATCAAAGTCAGCCAGGAACAGCACAGCCTCTGCGCCTGCAAAATCGGGCAGATTCATCTGGGGGTTGACAGAGAAACTAGAGCTCTAAAGAAAATCCAGAATAATTACAGGAATCTATGGCACTCTGGAGAAACATAAAATGTCATCAGAACATTTTCAGAATTCATTTCTTCATTAGACAGGCAGGAAAAGTGGGGCTCCCACAAGAGGCCTTCCTTCTGACTCAGCTGGCGTGTGCGAGACCTTCCCTGGCACAGAAGCAGGGAGGCCACTGGACTTTCTGGCGCTCCTCTGTTTCTGGTGCTCCTGTTTCCGTTTTCTAAAAGATCTGACCTATTTACACGAATCACACATTGTCTTCCCTTACTACTTGCCTCCTGCGATTACCTGGCACAGAAAGAGTGGCTAAATCTTAGGTACCTGCTTTGTATAATTTCTCTCCATCCCCATGACCTCACCCTGCTCGCCGGGGAGAGCTGGGGGATTCTAGCCTGGCCTATTTTGTGTTTACTAGAAACAGCTTCCTGTCCTACAGGAAGAGAGGAATTGATTACTAATTCCTTTGAAATACATTCTTTTGAACTATGGCTCTCCTTCCACTGAGCAGACATAAGATTTATTGTAACTGAGATTCACAGATTATTCAGAGATAATGTTTTGCCCAATGGCTCCAGCCTTGTTCCATGACTCCCTAGATGCCTGATCTTTTTGCAAGATGCCAAGTTGACGGAAGCACTGACCTTTATCCCTTTACCCATCACAAATGCCTGGTCTCAGAGAGCCAACAAAATGACCAAAAGGCAAATTTCAGAGTAAGGTAGGGGTATGTGGAATAGTCTCTGAATTATCGTGTGAGTCCTATACTAAGGTTAGTACAGGTCTTTATGAATATATGAATGGAGCAGTAAGAGTTAAGGTCCTAAGAAACAGCAGTCTGTATTTCCATCGAAACATAATGGAGCCACATGTATAATTTACAATTTTCTAGTAGCCACATTAAAAAGTTACAAGTTGATTCATATTTTATTTAAGCCAATATATCAAAAACAATACTATTTTAACATTTCAATATTTAATATATATGTGTGTGTGTTCATACTAAGTTTTTAAAATCCCTTTCATGTCTCACACTTCTTAATTCAGTCTACTCTAGCCCATTCCAAGTGCTGAATGGCCACATGTAACTAGTGGCTATTCTTAGAAGGTAGAAATCTGGAATAGGAAATTTCATCTTATTCAAGAAAAATATTCACATAGCGTTTAAGAATTTAGGCTGTGGAATCAGACTTTGGGCTTACCTACTAACTGTGTGACTTTAGGAAAATTACTCACCTTTCTAAGCCTGTTATCATCTGTAAAATGGGTCAATAATAGTACCTGTTTCACAGAGTTGCTGACACAGAGAGAGTAATAGTTATCATTTACTCTTCATCTCTTTATTCTCCTTAATTTAACAAACATTTACCGAGTATCTTATATGTAGTAGGTGCTGTATTAGTCTGCTTGAATATATATAACAACGTACCACAGACTAAATAGCTAAACAACAGACATTTATTTTTCACAGCTCTGGGAGCTGGGAAGTCCAAGATAAGGCGCCAGCCATTCAGTTTATAATGCAACCTCTCTTCCTATATCACAGGTGGCTGTCTTCTCCCCATGTCCTCACATAGCAGAGAAAGAAAAGGAGCTCATTGCCTGGTATCTCATAAGGACACTAATACTATTAGATCATGGCTCTACCCAATTGAACTTAATTACCTCTGATAAGCCCCGTCTCCAAGTACAGTCACATTGGGGGTTAAGGCTTCAACATGTAAGATGGGGTGGGGGAAACAGCCTTCAGTCCATAGCAGGTGCTATACAGTATAAGACAACTCTACAGAACATACACTAGTCCTTTGGCTTCAAGGAACTCAAAAGCTAGCAGAAGTCATGCCTATTCACAAAATTAAGTATAACAGATAACCGTTTCAAATGCTAAAGTCGCCCGGCAGGCATGGTTCAGTGGTTGAGCATTGTCCCATGAACCAGGAGGTCACGGTTCGATTCCTGGTCAGGGCACATGCCCAGAAGGGGGCCTGCAGGAGGCAGCCAATCAATGATTATCATCACTGATGTTTCTTTCTCTCTCTCTCTCTCTCTCTCTCTCTCTCTCTCTCTCTCTCTCTCCTTCCTCTCCGAAATAAATAAAAACATATTAATATAAAAAATTAGAAAGTAAAATGCTAAAGTAGAGGTAAACAAAGTGCAATGAGGTACAAAGGAGGAAAAAAATTCCTTGGTGTGTTGGGTAAAAAAAGAAACAAAAAAACTCTTGTAGCATTTGCCAATTTCAATGATTTAAATACTCCCACCATGGCTGATTTCAAGCTGCCAGAGTATTGCTGAATATTTAACAACCAGCACTCAGCTCTCTCTAGTGAGACTGAGCTAGCCCCAGCACAATCCTGGAAAACTTCAACTTGGCAAAAGAAGAAGAGGTAGCCAAAGAAGTGGGCTGCCAGAGGCCAGTGCCGAGAGATGAGGAGGAGAGGAAAGAGAGCTCAGAGTGAAGTGGAAGTTCCAGCAGGAAACACTGAGAAGGATGAAAGTGCATGATGGTTCAAAAACTAAATAATCTCTTGAGGTTGGAGTATCTGATAGGAAATGAATCTAGAAAGAGAGCTTAGAATCAGATCCTAATGGAGAGGAACTAAAAAGATAGGAAAGGAACATTCTTCTACAAACAGGCCCTTTACAACGGCTTCTAATTGGAGCATAACAAGGATAAAATGTAGCACTTCACCTTTCAGAAAACACATGTGCATCATCTCAGACCTGTGCAATAGGCAGGACAGATATTACCACCCCTGTCGTGAGCTGGATACAAAAAAAAAGATATGTCCACTTAGACCTTCAGACTGTGACGTTATTCAGAATAAGGGTCTTTATAGCTATACCTACAGTCATGAGCCACTTAACAACAGGGATACGTTCTAAGAAATGTGTCATTAGGCCATATTGACATTGTGAGAACATCATAGAGTGCATTTACACAAACCTAGAGCTAGAGCCTACCCCATACCTAGCCTTTATGATATACCACCATTGTGTATGTGGTCTGCTGTGGATCGAAATGCTGCTCTAAGGTCTCTAACTGTAATTAAGGTGAGAATCTCGAGATGAGATCAGCCAGCTTATTGGGCTCTGAGTCCAAGGAACAGTGTCCTTATAAGAGACAGAGAAGGAGAAACACAGAGACACATATAAAGAAAGGGCACGTGAAAATACAAGCAGAGATTGGAATGACGCAATAATAAGCCAAGGAACATCAAGGATTGCCAGCCACCCCCCAAAAGCAAGGAGAGAGGTGTGGAGTGAATTCTCCCCCACAGCCTCCACAGAGACCCAACCTTGCCAACACCTGTATTTAGAACTTCCTGCATCCAGAACTTTGAGACTAGATTGCTGTCATTTAAGCCGGTGGTCGCCCACCAAAGGTCCGTGGTATCCGAAAGGTTGGCGACCGCTGGTTTAAGCCACCTGGTTTGTGGCAATTAGTTACGGCAGCCTTAGGAAACGCATGAAACCTCTGGAGAGAGATGAGCCTTCAGTTAAGGCCTCAGAGAGGTGATGTTATTTGTTCAAAATCATTGATCTAGAACTTGGTGAGGCTGCCCTAGTGTTCAGTCGATCATTTCACATGGCCTTGCCTTTCGGAGAACTCATGGGTCCCAGGAAATGTATAGAGCTGCCTGAGCCTGCCTCATGAGGGGGAGACGTCCAGTGTGAGCATTACCTCTCGCCCAGCGAACGGAACCTTGTTGTTTCTCTTCTCCTTGTTTTCCCACGAGTGTGTTTACAAGCACCCGGACCAGCGCAACCCGCTGGTTCCCCAGCAGGACCAGTTGGCTGTGGGAAGTAGTGGGCTCCTGGGCAGCTCCAAGTGCCATGGTCTCTGGGCTGCTTGCTGTCATAACTCATACTCTGCTGGTGCGATCGGAGCTGCCCTGCAGCCATGCCCCAGAGCGAAAAGTCACTTAAGGAATCGAGTGATTTTTGCCATCACTGAAGGATTTGACAAGTTGACCCCGAGGGTTTCTACCCTCTTCTAAGAGCATACTCTAGAGGCCCGGTGGCAAGGTCACAGCTGAAACAGTGGAGTCACACCAGCAGTGGGTGTCAGGTGCACTTTCTATGTCTTGCTCCATAAACTTTGAAGTCTTATGGAGGGTAAGGGGTTGTGGTGGGAGGGGGAGACGGGGAAAAGGGGGACCAAATTAACACACTACTGAAAATTTATTGGAAATAAAGTTTATCTTTAAACTTACAGGGCTCTTGATAATCCTGGGGCTACTAGAGGTGACATCCATCCTCTAGCAGAGAATGCAGTGAAAACCAGCAGAGTGGATTGATCAGCCCTGGAACACTTTTGAGCCACCTTTTCCCAAGGACAAACTTCAAGGAACTGTTTCTTTGCCACTCTGACTGCCAAGAATGTGCCCTTATCGATCTCAGTGTAACCATCGTGGCTACGGATACCCTCAGCTCCGACAGTTCTTCTATTGAGGTTTCCTCACAGCAACCAGTGCTGTTCCTTTGGGATGAATGTCTGGCAGGATGCAAGAATGGCTGCTCATCATCACGAGCAATGGTGAGCTTGTTCTCCAAAGAGATCTTCAGTGAGCATGGGAAATACTAGCAGCAGGTAGCCCATCACTTCCTCTCGTTGAGGACAAGGCTTTCTATAGGCATCTACATTTTGACAGAGGTGCTAACAAGAATGGCAAACTAAAGCTCTAAGACTGGCATGCAGGAATGGCAAAGCTATCCCCAAAGAATGAAGCAATGGCCAATGCCCCAGCCAGTCTTCTCTGAGGCATCTTTCAAAAGAAAATACCACTTACAAATCACTCAGTATACTCTTTCAGTATTCATGATTCTCCACACTCAGTGAAATGGAGAGAGGCCTGAGGATCCACTTCTTTGCCTTCAATGGTCTCACATGTCTTAAAAGGAGGGATGGGCCTCATAATGAGCCTGCTGAACATCACCAAACAACGATGGGTAACAAATGCAGTCACAGAGCCAACCTTCTCACCTTAAACCCCTCTGGGTGTTATAAAGACACCTAGAGATTCAAGCTCAGTCCAAGTATATAAGATTTTATATTTTTAAATGAGGTTTTCAAAGGTCATACTTTTGATGGAAATTAGATACAGGTCGCCCACAGAATTCGGATGTCTCTTCTCATTTTATTTCTGCTATTACAGGTTTTGTCAGGAAGGGTTGTTTGTTTTCTGTCTACTGGAATGTTTCACATAAGCTAACATTAAGGAGTTTTAGGTGTTTACGTCTTTGTGGGGAAAATGCCAACACATACACCTGAGTACATTCCAGCAGTACCCAGGGAACTGCTGGCGACATCAGGGACATGACTGTTCTGTTTCACACAGCAGCAGCGGGCCGAAAGAAACTCAGCAAGTCAAATTTGTTTGCTTCAAAGAAAACTAACTTATGAAAACTATCACTAGGGGAAGTGGCACTAAAGAATACAGAACAGCCCTAGTTGATTTGGCTCACTGGATAGAGCATCTGCCTGCAGACTCAAGGGTCCCGGGTTCGATTCCGGTCAAGGGCATGTACCTTGGTTGCGGGCACATCCCCAGTGGGGGGTGTGCAGGAGGCAGCTGATCGATGCGTCTCTCTCATCGATGTTTCTGACTCTCTATCCCTCTCCCTTCCTCTCTGTAAAAAAATCAATAAAATATATATTTTAAAAAATACAGAACAGGACTTTTGGAAATAGGGAGACTTGAATTTGAATCTTGGCTCTAGCATTTATTAGCTATGAGACCGTAGCCAAATGGCTTAACCTGAGTCCAAAAAGCTTAACCTTTCTCCCGCATAAAGTACCGAGAATAATATGCAATTTACAAAGTGGTTGTGAGCATTGGGTGTATGCAACCCTGGCAAAACACCAGCGCACAGTAGGCGCTCTTCTCCCCCCTCTCACAACTCTGTCACATTAACATTCCATAATCCCTTCCAACTCCTGAATGTTAAGAATTCTTTAACTTAAACACATTTTTCCAGCCATTTAAATTATTCTCCTGATGTTCTGTTCTTCAAGAAAACTAAAATGTCTCAGGTTTACCTCTGTGTGCCACTACCAAATTCTCCCTGTCTTAGAGGCTTCAAAGCTAAATAATAAATGACTTTGGGATTTGCATTAGATCTAGAAGATGTACAAGAACAAATGGCTGAATAATGTCTGAGAAACTTAAACTTCCCCTTTCTATCTTTAAGTCGAAATTTAAATAGAAGTTTCCCGGATTATGATCGTTTCAGAAGTTGTAACATCATTTTTCAATTTTTATGCCTAAAGAAGAGCAATCATCTGGGACATTCCCATCAGCACTGATTTATGAGGATCTGGTAACCAGACACTGAAAAATAAGTGAAATACAAATTCACCGGCAGCCACTGAACACGGCAGGTTTATAGGTTTGTCATCATGGAAGTCTGACAATAAACCAAACGGCTGGCATGCTTTCTTACATGCAAATCTGGGCTTTTGAAAACCGTTTGTCTCTGCCATTCTTTTTCTCTTCTTTTTTGAAAATCTGGATTGGAATTCCCAAGGACCTGGGTCCTTCCTCTGTCTCTCTGTTCCATCTACAAAATCGCGGTGGCGCTTGGAATTAGAATCGTGGGCCTGTAAGGCTCACGCGGAGCGCCAGCCCCTCCGCATCTGCTGATGACACTGCTCTTGTCTTCTGATATTAGAACGCACCGTTGCACACGTGCTGGGAAGCGAGTGGGAGAAGAAGCGCAACCCGAGTGGAGCCAGCAGAAGTAACGAAGATCTGGAATCACACGTTTCTCCTTCTTGCTTCCCATCCACCCACTACCCTCAGCCCTTTCCCTTTAGTTTCTATTAATGTCAGGCCAGACTCTTAGGATCTCTCTCTCTCGAGTCTCATGGCTTTAGAGCCCCGTGAAATTGTAACTCCAACAACGATAAGGACAGGAAGAGCACTTCCTTTACAGCAGGAAGAAGGCCAGCGAGGTTGGTTTACAGGGTGGCCCCCGCCAAAGAGAAGCCCCATTCAAGGCACTGGGATGAAAATGGGCCATCCCTGGCTCGGCCAAACTGGGACATCCTGGACCGATGCTGTTATTACAGGCACAAAAGGGTTCCCTGTTCAGCTCCACTGTACCTGAAAGTCAAAGATAAAATAATCTCGCTCGCTACTTGGAGTTATGGGAGTTCACGACTAAGATTTCTGGGCTCAAGCACTAACTGAATGGACTATTACCAAGAAAACTCAGCCACACAGCTTCTAATGTTAAGATGGAAAATCGTATGCAGCACTGCAATCAGGTTCTCAAATCCTTTCCTTTGAAATCACTCCAAACAAATTGAACAAGTGGGAACAATAAAGCCACATTTTTAAATTCGAAAAACTCATAAATTATTGTGGAAACTGCATTTCTGTAACAATAAGTAATATTTTTTGGTGTGGTGTGTCCAAACATTTTCTTGTTGCTGTTAAAATGTTTTTTAAAGCAAAGTAATCATTTTCAAACAAAATCTTAATAAAAAACCCTCAATACATAGGACAGATAAAAGAGGCTTTTAAATACCGAACATTTCACAAAACCAAATTTTACTTCCCAATTTACTCACTATAAAGTTAATTAATGAGAATGAGGTTGCTTTGATTCACCCCGAAATTTCAAACTGAGCATTACAAATAATATTTGCTTCAGCATTCAAATTATATATGTATTTTTATAGTTTCATGGTAGTGGAAAGTGCCCAATTAATACACACAAGTAATTTAAAAAATAATAGTTTTAAATTTTTCACCATGTCAAGATATTCTTCAATTAAACATGCATGATACCAGCTTTATGCAATGTGTATACACCATATTTCAACCAGGCAACAAATGCACTAAGGGGCTTCAATGTGCTAACATTTTATATGTCATTATAATTTTCATTGTTTTAAATTTGTTTTTATTATTTTTAAAATGGATTTTGGAGAGAGAGAGAAAAGCGGATGGGAAGAGGGAGGGAGAAAGAGGGAGAGGGAGAAAGAGAGGGAGAGGGAGAGGGAGAGGGAGAGAAACATCATTCAGCTGCCCCCCTGCATGTGCTCTGACTAGGCACCGAGCCCTCAGCTCCTGCATGTGCCCAGACCCTGACCTGGAATTGAACCAGCAACCTCTAGTGACCTGTCAGTGTACAGGACCATGCTCATCAAGTGAGCCACACAGGCCAGGGTTCATTAAGGTTTTCAAATAGTTTATAACTGGTCACTGTAAATGCTTATTGTGAAATACAGTTTCAAATTTATTTCCTTTACTTGATTATTATGCTTATTGTTAAATACAGTTTCAAATTTATTTCCTTTACTTGCCTATAATATAAATCATTTGTCCATATCATGTTCAAAAATTACTTCGACTTTAATAATAATTAACTCTCTGTAATTTTAATTACGGTCCTGTCTCATTACCATATATATATCCTCTAATTCCCTACAACGGAGACCATGTGATTCCTTCAACAGGCTGACCCTGCTCCTGCTCAGGCCCCTCTCTTGGCCCTCAACAGGCAATGCCACCTCAGTCTCAGCTGTGACTCCTTCTTAGGCTTCAGTAGTGTCAGTCCTTTCTGCACTCTCACTTCCTTCAGAAGTCACTCCTCTTGGGAGACAGGGTGACAAAATGGGCGAGATCAACTGCACCAATGTCTTCAAGAGTTCCCTCCTCAAGGCACCCAACCAACTCATACCTGGACAAAGGTGAATATCTTACTAGCAAGCCTAGGCAGGGAAAGCCTGCTCGTCACAGTTGGTTTGGCTCAGCAGGTCTTCTTTATGAAACGTCATGCATGCAACATAATTTGAAGGTCTGGCTATATTCAAAAGCCTAAATTCACTGCCCTCCCATTAGTGGAGACTACCTGCCAAAGGCTTCTTCTGAGCACACCCTTCTTTCCTGCACCTCATCAGGGGAATAAAATGCCCATGAGGCTGGCAAAACATCCAGTGAAGAGCCACGCCACCAATGCCCGCTTCTGATTCACGTTCTTGGAATACATCATTGAATTTCCTAGCATTAGAAAAAAAAAAAATCTCCTCGAGCTTTAGCTCCTATACTCTGCATTATAAAAACAATTGTGTAAAAAAATGAAAATACTTCTCAGTATTTTTTCACTGCCTTCCTGCCTCACTCACCTCACTAATCTACCTGGGTCTTCAACTGTCAACTCTAGTTGGGATTTTCCTATCCTAGCCAACAGGCCACACACTCCTGGAGGCAATCACTCGAGGAAGGAGCATATCTATGAAGAAGTTGGGCCTGGAAAGCAGGCTGAAGAAACCAATAGGGCCCGTCTGCCTTGGCCTTAACCGTGGTGTGTCACCAATACTCAGAAGGGGCTCCGGAGTAGAGGGTGACAAGACTGTATCCCCCTGCATAGAAATGAGCTGAACACGTGCAAAGTTAGAGCTAGAAAGGAGTGGGTACTAGAAAGGAGTGGAAATGATGAGTGCAGCCACTACCAAAGCCTACAAAAGTGCATGCACGACAAGCACTGTCTTCACACGGATACAGTTCTCGTCATGATGGAAAAAAGCTGCGAGGTCTCACCACACTAACACATGGATATTGAAGGAAATGGGCAGAAAGAAAAAGATCTGCCATTCTGAAGGAAATGGGCAAATGATGAAGTCAGGGAACACAGAAGCCTTTCATGTCTTAAAATTGTGTTTTTACAAACAGTTTTGTTCTCCCTGGGCATTTAGCAAGTCTCAGTGGCCTCTGCTACATTCATGGGACCAAAGGTAAAGCATCATTCCCTATCGGACCTTAAGTCATAGGATAAAAAGATCATCAGGAGCCTCTCATGGGGAAGGTGAAACTGGAAGAGTTAGAACCTCATGGTTTCCATCACAAGAATCTCCTTGAAGGTTCTGGGTTCTGTTTTTTTCTTAAAGGGAGCAGCTGTCTCTTCAGATCTGTCTCACCTCTGAGTCCTCACTGTGCCTAGTCGGCTGTAACCAGTTGAGTCTGAAAGCGAATCAATGGTGAAGTGGTGAGAGGCAGAGTAATATCGCTGAGAGGGTATCTGATCAGAACAAGCTCCGTCATGGGTCTGTGGTGCTATTAGTAATGTGGGCTTGGGTAAGCTACTTAACCTCTCTATACAGTCACACATATAAAATGCATAATCTTTTTCAGAGGGTTATTCTAAGGATTAAAAGAGATAAGGGATGGGAAATACCTTTGAAAGCACATAGCATGAATGAAATTGTTGGTTGCTATTACTTTTCAGATGTAAAAATTTTCCAGGCAATTTGTCCTCTTCTATGCAAAAAGCCATCTTCTCTGAATTGACATCCTACCAGGAAGGAAGGAAGGAAGTTGCTGGGAAATAGAAGTGCACTCCCTTCTGTTATTTCCTTCCAGTGATTTTATGTTGAGAAGCCCAGGTGGTGTGGCTCAGTGGTTGAGCATCAATTCCTGGTTAGGGCACATGCCAGGGTTGTGGGATCGATCCCTGGTATGAGGTGTGCAGGAGGCAGCCAATCAATGATTCTCTCTCATCATTGCTGTTTCCATCTCTCCCTCTCCCTTCCTCATAAAATAACTTGAGAAAATGAAATTTGCTAGCATTCCAAGGGTCCATGTTTCATAATTATGTTCCATAATTTCCTCAAAGGAAGAGACACTTTAATATGTCCTAGGGACCAACTATGTGCGTGGTACAAGTGTAGGCCACTGTGATAAATAAGGTACCTACCCCCTCAAAAAAGGGGTTCACAATCTAGAGAAACTGCCAGCTGATATGACGTCATCTACAGGCTGTACATTACAACATCTGAACTGAGAAATTCACCAAGAACACAAGGAAGAAAGAAATTGGTTCTGTCCTTTGGGGTCAGAGAAGATCAAAGCAGAATGGTTACTTTTTCCTTGTGTACTTGCAATACTTTGAATGAGTAGATGAAAGAGAAACAGGAAAATAAGGTTAAGTAAAAATATCCACCATAGAGCAATGGGTAGTCTAAGGGAATAGTAGCAAAAGTTACCTGAGGTACCCCAATAATTTCGCTGGAGTTCTGCCTGCATGAAGATGAGAAAACAGCTCATATTTTAGGGCCTATGAAAACTGTAGTACAAGAAGCCAGTTATTTATACCACCCCCCCCAAAAAAAATAAAAACACCACAAGCTTATGGATATGTAGTTCTTTTATCAAAGAGAATCAGATTATCCCTAATGCCACTGGGGGGGAAATTGCAGATGACACATTCTTCTACTTCAAATATAAGTGGGAATTTTTTTTTATAGGAAATAAACTAAAAAATACCATAGCCCTGGCTAGGTGGCTCCATTGGTTAGAGCATTGTCCTGAACACCAAAAAAGGTTAAGCGTTCTCTTCCTGGTCAGGTCACATACATAGATTATGGGTTGGGTCCCCAGTCAGGGCATGTACCAGAGGCAACCAAACCAATCAATGTTTCTCTCTCACTTCCATGTTTCATGTTTCTCTCAAAAAAAATCTAATCTAATAAAAGAGTAATATGCAAATTGCCTGTCATTCCGAGATACCCAAGCCACACCCACCAGTCAAGCCATGCCCGCTAGCCAATCAGAGCAGCTGTATGCAAATTAACCCAGCCAAGATGGCAGCCAGCAGCCACAGAGCTGGAACAAGCAGGAGGCTTCCATTGCAACTGCCTGACTAGGCTGGCAGGCCTCTGCTCAAGCAACAATGTTTCAATTATAGAAGACACAGAGATGAGGCAAACAGGAGGCTTCCATTGCCTGCTTAGGTCTCTGCTCAAGGTAACAAATTTTCAATTATAGAAGATAAATAAATCCCAGAAACCTGATTCCAGCCAGCCTCGCTGGGACCTTGAGTCAATGGGAGCTGTGGGCAGCCTGAAAACAGCCCTCAGCCCCTCACCCAGGCTGGCAACACCCCCAGGGGGTGAGGGTTCCCACTGGGGGGACTTGGCCAGCCTGCAAACAGCCATCACCCCCTCACCTGGGCTGGCCAGGCACGCCAGCAGGTGAACATCCCCCAAGGGGTCCCAGACTATGAGAAGGCACAGGCCGGGCTGAGGGACCCCCCCCCGCAAGTGCACAAATTTTTGTGCACCAGACCCCTAGTAAATAAAAACATATCCTCAGATGAGGATTAAAAAAAAAGAGTACCACAAAATATAGTATATCAAAATGAATTAAAGTGCATATACCATAGAGGATTTAAACTGAGAAGTACTCAATTTTTGTAAGGAACAAGTATACTGTATTTGCTTTTCTAAGGATAGCTGTGTTCTACAAACAATATGGGATTCTGCTCCTGTGACATTTAATAGACTTGTAAGTCACTTGGTCTGAGTTAAAAGTTTTTGCCAATATTTTCAGTGTTTTCTTTATCTGTCCACACCTGTAATAAACAGCCTATTTCTTTCACCATATTCCTCACTTCAAAACCCTGTAAGAACTAACAGGTCTGAGAAACCACCACTTGGTCATATACTAACTATAAACTTCCACCTGATAATCACACACACCTGGGTGAGATGAACCAGGCCCCCTGGACTTCTCCAGAGCCTGTGGCCTCTGCTGTCCTCCCACTTTCCTGGTACCTTTCTCCACCTTGTTATACTCACCTGCCTTCCTTGCTGAAGCACTGTTCTAGGTCTTTCCTCTTTCTGCCAGATTGCTTCTTTTGTCAGCTCTATCTAATGATGTATGGTGGTGCTTAAATGGTTGCCATAGTTTTCCCAGTCTTTATAATCCAGAAAGTAAAATGCAGCTCTTTGTGGAATATGACATTAAGTAGCCAAGTGATCACAGATCAAACAGCCTGAATTTCTTCAACAGACTGTCCAGGTGAGGACATCCACAGTAATGTGCTGCTTTAAAAACCTACACACATTTTCTTAGATATGTTCCCAGTTGGTCTTGGTGGGACTTCCTGCACTGTTGTCTCTGAAATATACAATAGCTCTGGTGGCAGCAGCTTCAAAAACAGAGCCATATGTATGAGACAAGCCTGAGAGAGCCGAAGCTCGAAAGAGCAGGATGGTTTTATCACCTCTGCCCTCTGCCCTCTGACCTCTGCCATAAGGTCTAAAGAGAAAAGCCAGTGCAGGTGATGTCACCAATCCCCTTGAACACATCCACCTTGAAATCCCCTCTCCCTGAGCTCAGCTACATACTTGCTTTGTGACAACTGTGAATTATCTAAAAAGAAGCTGAACAGCAGAAACACCTAAGCTGCTAGTACGTAGGCAATCACTTCTCATCAGGAGCAAACCCTTTGGGAAATAACTACCATTCTCCCTGAGGCATAGGCAATGATTCAGCAAACTAAAGCAGCCAGAGAGGCAATATTTGAGAAAGCAAGAATCATTAGAAACTCAGGGAGGAAATATGGCTTTGCATAGTACTTACCTAAGCAATTCAAAGGTCCAAAAACATAATTGCCAGGAAGTACTATTAGGACAAAGAAACAAACACATCCAATCTAGAAAAGGTATAGTTTTCAAGAATTACTTTCAAACAACAGAATAAACACCGCCTCCACCACCCTTCCCCCCACCCTCTCCACCGCCGTTCCCTCCCAAAGACATCTGGATTACTTTGTCATTTATCCTAGTTGGATACAATCAATGCAAACTATTAACTAATTTTTGCAAAATTAAAATTGGTGTCAACACTATAGAGATCATGCCTTTTCAATAGATACATTATTTTCCCTATCTCTTTTAAATATGTTTTTTTTTTAACTTTTTTAATTTATTTTTTAAGAGAGGACAGGAGAGGGAGAGAGAGATAGAAAAATCACTAAGAGAGAACCATGTCTGGCCACAGTGTCTCGGTGGTTGAGCATCGACCTATTAAACAAGAGGTCACGGCTCCATTCCCAGTCAGGCACATGCCCAGATTTCAGGCTTGATCCTCAATGTGGGGCGTGCAGGAGGCAGTCGATCAATGATTCTCTCTCATCATTGAAGTTTTTCTCTCTCTCTCGCTAATAAAAAAAAAAATTTTTTTTTTTTAAAGAAAGAGATATCAACATGAATTGGCTGCCTCCTATACACTCGCTGCTGGGGATCAAACCCACAACCCAGGCATGTGCTTATGGACCTCTGGGTGCATGGGTCGATGCTCAACTACTGAGCCGTGTTGGTGGGGCTTAACTATGTCTTAAAACTGAGAAATTGTCTCGTCTGGCACGTAAGTAAGACTGGTTGCATTTCCAGGGCGTTCAGAAGGGCTCCGTTCATATTTTATGCCACTGGATTATCGATTTTGTATCATTTTATATCTGTATGTGTGTAGAATTTATATTCTTACTAATAATTGAAGTATCTAAGAAATAGAGGTAAAATGTCTTAGTGCTTTTGATTTTGAAAGTATTACTCCCAAACAACTGTATCTCAGAATCTTTGTTGTCCATAACCCTAAGAATTTTTTATTCTCATATTTTATATGTAAAAGATAGCAACAACACAATGTAAGCAGTACTGCAACTTTACAAGCATCAAAATGACTACTAAATCTGATTAAAACGCAACACTGTGGCATAAATACTACATATACATGGGATATGGCTTCCCTATAATACCACGGAAGTTTTTAAGTAAGAAAAGATTTTAGAATTACTCTAATCAAATGCTCTCACTTTACAGAGAAAGAAAGTGAAGCCCAGAAAAGCTGTGATTTCTAGTCAACGACTGTTTGGAAGCAGGGCCATGATCTGAGCATGATCTGAGAACTCCAACACATGCCCTTTTAAAATGAATCCTTACCGGGGGACGTGTTTTCTATGGATTTTAGAGAGACAGGAAAGGAGAGAGACAGGAACATCGATTGCCTCCTGCACACACCCTAACCAGGGATTGAGCCCGCAACCTAGGTATGTGCCCTGACCGGGAACTGAACCCTCAGTCTTTTGGTGCATGGGACCATACTCTTCAGAACATTGCTCAGATGTAAAAGAAGCACTAAGCCACGCAGTCAGGGCTTACATGCCCATTTTTAAACTGTGCACAAATCTACCCTGAATGGTCCAGTTGGACTTTCTTTCTTACACAGCTTCCCCTTGAGGCACATCCTTCTAACAGTTCACTAAAACGGAGGAGTGTGCATCCTTTCCCCAACACCAAAACTAAAGGAAGAAACCCTTTTCCCACACATAAATATCAATGAGTGCTATACTTCCTTCGTTACATCTTTATACTGCCAAATATTATAATTAAAGTAATCTATGTTAGTAAATAACACTTCGGTTACTGAGAGTCATCATAAAAATAACTGGATCAAAATGACAACTTCAGTGCATAGATTGGCAATGGATAAGAATGTGTAAACATCTGTTAGAGAATTTCACCTGATGTTGTA
The DNA here is from genome assembly GCA_004026665.1 of Murina feae. Taxonomy (NCBI): domain Eukaryota; kingdom Metazoa; phylum Chordata; class Mammalia; order Chiroptera; family Vespertilionidae; genus Murina; species Murina feae. The sequence continues at coordinate 4,260 of PVJC01017031.1, read as the reverse complement.
GATACAACAAAGGGAAAATAAAGGCTGTCCGCCAGGATGGGTGCACTAGTAAGTGTATTTACTATGAATTATGAGTACATAAGACATACTTGGGTAGACTTCCTAGTCTAGGTGTGTGTCCTCACTTTAATATCCCATCAAAAAATCACAGCAAAACTGTCCTCAGGAGAAATCAATCAGTAACTTGAGGACCAGTTAATAAAGGGCAAATATAACTATTGTTCAAGAGTTGGAAATGACTCTTGCAAGCTCAGATTGGGCCAGGTCAAGAATCATGCAATCAAATACAAATTCACACATTTTAGTCCTGGCAGAGTAAAGAGATTGAGTAAAAATATGCTCTTCTCACATTATTCCCTCTACTATCATCACCGAGCCAGTCCCTGCTGCCTGTCTACATCAAGATAAAGGAGAAGAGGGAGGTTCTTCAGAACATTGCTCAAATGTAAAAGAAGTGCTCAGTGGTTTGGGTTCCCAGAGAAACCATAAGAAAAACAACGGAAGTAAAGATTTAGGAATGTGCAGGTTTAGGAATGTGCAATTTGTGCTCTAAAAAAAATAACTATAGCCCTAACCGGTTTGGCTCAATGAATAGAGCATCGGCCTGAGGACTTAAGGGTCCCAGTTTCGATTCCAGTCAAGGGCATGTACCTTGGTTGGGGGAACATACCCAGTAGGGAGTGTGCAGGAGGCAGCTGATCGATGTTTCTCTCTCATTGATGTTTCTAACTCTCTATCTCTCTCCCTTCCTCTCTGTAAAAAAAATCAATAAAATATATTTAAAAAAATTAACTATAACAAAGAAGACATTTATAATGCTTATAATGAAGGGCAAAATGGGAAGACTTGGTTAAGACTGGCAGAAATCAGTGCTTTTCCATGATTAGAAGAGAAGACTGGAGCTCTACATTCTAGATGAGTCTGTTGACGAAATTTTGAAAAAATATAAAAAAGTGTTAATGCACAGGCATAGCCCCAAATTGTCAAAAGAAGACTCATTTTAATGAGGGCCCAATTTCTTGCAAGAAAGCCTCTAATATTTTGATTCTGTATAGATAATCTAACCTAATATTTTTTTATAACAACCACAGAATGGTAACCCAGAAGATTTTTCCTTGCTAACCCTGAGCATAGACATATGAATGCTGAGATCCCCTCTATAAAAAGGTTTACTGCCTTATATATGTTTACATTAATCATTTAAGCACTTATAATTACCTAAAGAGTTCTCAGATATGAACTTTGATCATTTCTCCATTTTCATCTTGTTCTTCCCCGTTTTCATCTGATATTCTAAGCATGGTCTGATCAATAAGAAAAAGAGGTGGGCAGTGATGTCTTACTGTTATTTCTTCATTGGGCTTATAATCCATCTATAAGGTAAACAGACTCACTGGTTTCCTACCTGAGATTTTTAAACATACCAATACTTGAGCCTCACCCTCTGAGATTCTTAGAATCCCACGTAATCCTAATGTATAACTGAAGGTAAGAACTTCTGCCCTATATTCTTTCTAAGTTCAATAGGTAAGAGTTCCCCTCTTCTGCACTTGTTTCATAGATTTTCTTAAACCTTACATCTATTTATACTCATCCCTTTTATCGATTTCCAGATTTTGTTACAATATTTTTGGCCCTAAAATCTGCCCTTCCAGATTTTAGGGGATATGTATGACAGAAGTGTTATGTTGACATTTTATTTTGGCCACTGGCAAAAATGGTGGCTGGGTCAAGGCCCAAGACAGAATCTTGTGGCATGTTTTTATAAACCTCCCTATCATTTTATGTTTTAAATAGGATAATTCAACTATTTATAATTTTTGCTTTTAGAATTTCTCCATCTTTTCCATAAGAATATCAAGGGTGATCTTATCAGATGCACTGAAATTCCCTAATCTACCAAACTAACAAAGGTGTACTTAGCTATACCTTTGATAGCTACTATCAAAGGTGTAGCTTAGGAAACACTACTGTTTCATTTTCAGCTGTTATAATTTAATAATCTTGCTTTTAAAAAAGCCAAATATTCAGGAATTTTCCAGATTTCTTAAAGACAGTTGATTTTTTTTTTTTGCAAATACCTGCTATTTTCAATTCTTTCTGAGCCTAAATATAATGAACAAGCAGGATAAAATAGACTCAACTCTTCCTCCTCTGGGAAGACTGTGTATTTGTTTGGCGGAGAGGAGCGCTCCACGTATGTATGTAGTGATCCACAGGGAGTGACAGCTTCATTCTATCAAGGAGACATCTTAATTCTCTACTGAAAAGTGAATGATTCCCTCTCCTCTTTGCCAAGAAATGCATTCCACTAAAACTTTGAAATGGTCCAGAAACAGAGAAGATTAGTGTTGTTTAATATGGAGAATTTATCGCCAGACTGTATTAAACTTTGCACCTCCCTTTTAGAGACTCTAAGGCACAGGTTAAGGAAAAAACAGCTAAAAGTCTACTGGGAGATGTTAATACTAGAGGTTGAGTGTGCTAAATTGCTGCTCTTCATTAGAACTTATACTATGGAGCTAATCAAGAGGTAAGCATGATATGAATTATGTATCCAGAAAAGAAAAATTATATGTATGAGATTACTAGAGTTTAATTTATTTTTTTGACATCCTATATAATAAAGAGATAATATGCAAATTGACCTTCACACCATAACACTGTCACAAGATGGCACACACAGCTGGGCCAGGGCAGTGGAGGCGGGGCCGGCAGCCGCTTCATGCAACTTCTGCCAGGGTTTCCACATCCCCGAATGCATGCCCAAAGGCAGGGCATCGGGGCAGCACTCCAGGACTCAGGTCGAGACATACAGGGCACACGTGGTGGGGCTCCGGGACTCGGGGCAGTCCCATGGCGTGGAGGGGGCAGGGTGGGGAGACGGATCCCAGGTCTCGCGTGATTTTGCACAATGGGTCACTAGTTTAACTATAAACAGTTTTGTAAATTTATTTCTTTACAATGTGGTTCTTCAAATTAAATACTTTTTCTCATTTTATAATTTTTCTGAAAACCAGATAGTAATTGAAAAAGAAATAACCTGATAATTATTCCAATATTCCAGTAATAATAGGTCATAAAGTCTTGCCTAATAAGGACAAGGAGATATTTAGTCTTTACAAGGATAATCTGACTAAAGCATCTCATATATTAACTAAAAGTGATTCACATGCAAATAGAACACCCTGACATAACATACTGAGGAACTACTCTTTTCCAAAGTGTCTTTGATTGTTTTTCTTTTAGCATATGTGGATGGAACATTTTCATTCTGTTTCTCATCTTCCACAACTTAATATATTATGCTTAACCTCTACTTGGTAACCCCCACTGTCAAATTGCCTCATGGCACATATTCTACATTACAACAGAAATGTCACATAGTTTGGTTGCTATGTGTAGAACCAATTTTAAGCCATGCTACTAAAAAATGCAAAATCTCCACCCTAACACATTTAAAAAAGTAATGCTTATAAGAATATTTCCGTCACCTGCTGCTGCTTATTCGCTATCTAGAAAGCAATGAGCCACACCCTGCATCTGTTAGGCTCTCTCCAAAGCAAATGGTGCAAAGTTCTGTTTTAATTTTTTACTATGTTTCTATGGCAAACGAGAGTCTCATGGGAAGTTCTTTATTTACTACTGAGACCTATGTAGGAGTTTTACTAGTGAGTTACAAAATCCCAGGAAGCAGTTGAAAGTATACTATAGTATTTCCCTTGGGTCTAACTGGAAGAAACTCAATTACTGGACCCTACAGGAGCCAAGAAAATCCTTATGTATTCTGTGCACGATTGCACAGCAATAGTTACTGCTTCCAACAAATCCATATCTACCCATGGAATGTCTAGCAAGAACAAATACATTCCTGACCAGTCCTCATTTATGTGTCCATAAGGCAGCAATCTGTTGAGAGTAGAAGAAAGGAAAGATATTCCTCTAGAAAAATTTGGGGACATACATGAGTCAAACTCAGACAAGCTGGGGAGTGAGAGCAGGGAACATGCTTCCTTCCCCAAACATGCTCAAGTGATTTCTGGGATTCAGTAGTAAAACTTGATAAAATGCCCTACAGCATTGGAATAACTCCCAATGGGAACACAGTTTTTAACCGAAAAGGAAGAGGATGACTTAGGAGAATGGGTTAGGGTATGTCACTGGGAAGGGTTAAGATATAAAGTTCAGCTCCTTGCCGGCTATGACAGAATCCAGATATTAAGTAAAACTGGAAGCAACCCTAGAGATCATCTCATGTGA
>PVJC01017030.1:0-32996 GCA_004026665.1 Murina feae | reverse complement strand
ATTTTTTACAGAGAGGAAGGTTAAGGGATAGAGAGTTAGAAACATCGATGAGAGAGAAGCATCGATCAGCTGCCTCCTGCACACCCCCAACCGGGGATGTGCCTGCAACCAAGGTACATGCCCTTGACCGGAATCGAACCTGGGACCCTTGAGTCAACAGGCCGACGCTCTATCCAGTGAGCCAAACCAGCTAGGGCAACCTGACCTTTTGATGCATGGGGAGATGCTCAACCAACTGAGCCACACCAGCCAGGGCAGGAACTTATTTTAGATTGTCTATTTGAGCTCCTTGCCCTAGGCTCATTGGCCTTTCCAGCCGTGGATGGGAAGCTCAGAAAGTGTGAGCCAGGGTGGTGCGTCATCCCAACTTACGTCTGGCCCCTAGCTGGATGGCATCATAGCAGGACGGTAGGGGCTGATGGTAGGGGCTGGGAGGAGTTGACTTGCTGCCAGAGCTGCCAGCCAGCATAGCACACCAGGCAGTGAGGAACCATTCCAGGCCGCCAGCTGACTGGGGCTGGGAGAACTTGGTAAAAGCGCCCCTGTGTGGTGGCCATGCTGATATTGATGATGATGAGGACAGCTGTTATGTCTTGAACAGAATACGCAATAGGTTCTTTACCTTTGTTCTCATAGTGACTGTTCCATTAACCCATTTTATAGATGAGGAAACACACTCAGAGAAGTGAAATGACTTGTACAGGGTCACCCAGCTGGGAAGTGATAGAACCAGAGTTCCGTTGATGTGTTCAGTCTAACTCTAGCACCATGGCAGCTGCTAGACTTCAGAGCTCACAAGAACCCCGTGAAGTAGGCCACACGTCTCCCTCCCTGACAGGGTGAATGGCTCTGACTGCGCTGCCCAGCCAAGGGTTAGAGCCAGGGCCGGAAGCCAGTCCCTGGGCTGCCTCCTGCTTTGACCCACGTGTAACCAAATCGAAAGGACACTGGTTCATCTCTACCCAGAAACAGGCCACATGCCCCCCCCCCCCCGCCTCCTACTGTCAGCCCACCCTAAGTACCAGTGTAATTAGCCTTCTGTTTTTATAAGTGCCTGATAGGCCTCAGGCCTGTCTTTGGCACAGCCCTGGCTCAAGAGCCCTCAGCTGCCTTCTTGTCCCAGGACTGACAAAAATGAGATGTGCAGAGAATTGTGTTTTCAGAGGTTTCTTCAGTCAGCACGTTTTTCCTTAGTGCCCTCTATGCACTGGGCACTGGATTGCACAGTAACCAGGGATACAACTCTGACAGACATGATCTGCCTGCTCCCAAGGGCTCTCTCCAGGAGATGGCATCTCCAGGCCTGTGGTCGGTGCTATGAGAGTGTGCAGGAGGCTACAGAAGCAGAGGGTGGGGCGGGAGCAGCATGAGGTCCAAGAGGGTGAGGAGTGATGGGCCAGGCTGAGGGCAGCAGGCGGCAGGTTCCGGGGAAGGCAGCAGCCAGGTAAGAGGCGGAGCTGAGAGAGGTGGCAGGGACGGGCCCACCCTCTGGTGGAAGCACAGCTCCTCAACAACACGCTGGCTCTGTGGACCCAACTGGCCTGGTGCCCTGGGCCTCACTGGGAGCATCTCTGCTTACTGACAGATGGTCCTTTAAGAAGCTTCCCAGCTACACATGTTGCCTTTTTAAGCTGTGAGCTCCTTGAGGCACTGGGAGGCCTGGCATCCCCAAGGGTTTCTGGGACCCTCGGGCGGGCTAGCATCCCCTGGCCTGCCTGAGGTTGCCCAATAGTACAGTGGCCACTGCTTCCTGAATGGCCTTGGCTACTCAGCACTGCCCACACCCTCTGCTGACCTTAGTGTGTTCTACCACCACCCCCAAACCTGGGAAAGCTGGTCTCTGCTTCCAGGGCACTCAACACCCTTTTCCTCTTCAAGGCCTCATTTGGTTTCTTGCTATCCCATGTGAAGCCACTTTTCCTTGTCCTTTCTGTCCCCCCGCAGGTCCAGCTACAGCTGCTGACAGCCATAGTGAAGCTCTTTCTGAAGAAGCCGACGGAGACCCAGGAGCTGGTGCAGCAGGTCCTCAGCTTGGCCACTCAGGTGGGTGCCCAGCCCCCTGCTTCAGTCCAGGCAGCCAGACCCAGGGGGTCCTGCCCCTAAGACTGGCACCGTTGTTTGGCTTAGTCACCGACAAATCAAGATGGAATGAGGTCAGGGAGTGAAGTTGAGACAGACTACAATGAGAGAGGAGAGCGAAGTCATGAGAACAGAGGGTTTCTATGCAGGTGTATATACCAGGGAGGGACTGCCATGGAGGGGAGTGGGGAATGCAGGTAGGAGTGGGCATGGCCCGGTAGGGTGCGCAAGAGTGGAAAGTGGGGAGCAGGGTGCTGTGCCGTGTCCATTTAAACTTCCCCTTCCCCTCACCCGTTGCTGTGCTCTGAGTTTCATGAGCGTCTCCTCACTCCCCCAGGACTCTGACAACCCAGACCTGCGGGACCGTGGCTACATCTACTGGCGCCTGCTCTCCACAGACCCAGTGGCTGCCAAGGAGGTAGTGTTGGCCGAGAAGCCACTCATCTCAGAAGAGACAGACCTCATCGAGCCCACGCTGCTGGATGAGCTCATCTGCTACATCGGCACGCTGGCTTCCGTCTACCACAAGCCGCCCAACGCCTTTGTGGAGGGGGGCCGGGGCGTGGTGCACAAGAGCCTGCCGCCCCGCACCGCCTCGTGAGTGAAGTGGGCCAGTTGCCGGGTGGAGCCTGCCCCCCTGATTTCTCACTTCATGGCATAGGTGCTCAGGCTGTATGTGAGGCCCCCTGGCCAGGCCCGAGTCTGAAATTATAATTCCAGCAACTCTTATTGAATGCTTACTACACACCAGGTGTTGATTAGGTGACATCATTTGATCCTTACAACAGATCTGAGAGGACCCGTTTAACAGGCGAGGGCAGTGGGCATGGAGAGAGGGAGTGCCGGTGCAGCATCCCACAGCCCGCGGAGCTGGGCTTAGACCCATTCTGACTCCAGAGCACGGTTCTCACCTTCCTCTTCTGCCGCTCCAGGTGGTTGGTTTGGCCTGGTTGCCAGGTCCCCTGGGAACTGGCATCCAGTCTTCCCTGTAGAGTGGGCAGAGTGTTGGAAATACCAGTCACTCATCCCCATGAAGCTGCATCTCTTAGACAGCTGAGAAATGGACCAGGCAGGGGAACGGGAGGAAGAGGAGGCATGTGGACAGCCCCTAAGGGACAATGAGGAGACCCAGTGCCTGTCCTGAGGGAGGATCCTGGAGACTGGGGACTCTGACCTCCATGAGACGTCTGCCCTCAACCCTTCTGATCCTCTCCCTCCTGCATCCCTGAAGGAGCGAGAGCACAGAGAGCCCTGAGACAGCCCCTGCTGGAGCGCCCTCTGGTGAGCAGCCAGATGTCATTCCCGCCCAGGGGGACCTGCTGGGTGACCTCCTCAACCTGGACCTCGGCCCCCCAGTGAGCGGCCCACCGCTGGCCACTTCCTCGGTGCAAATGGGAGCTGTAGACCTTCTCGGTGGCGGCCTTGACAGCCTGGTATGTCCCTGGAACCCCTCTAGATGCCATTGGTAATGCTCTTCAGAGGAGCAACCATTGAACGCCCTGTGTGCCAGGCACCTCTGGCCATGAAGCTGATTGTGTAGCTCCCCATGTATAGGTGAGAAAACTGAGGCATAAAGAGGTCAGGAGACTTTCCCTCTGAGAGAGCACAGCTGCTAAATGGCAGACACAGGACTTAGCCCCTGGTCCTGCCACTGAGCCCCAAGAGACCTGGGCAGGCTGGGCCAGTCCTAGTCCCTTCCCCCGAGTCTGACCCTGCAGCACCTTGGCCTGTAAGGCGAGGGAGCCGGATCTGTGTCCATGTACCCCAGGCCCTGCACCAGCTGGGGCAGCAGCCCAGCGGGCCTGAGAGAAGCCCGCTAGAGGTCAGGGACAGTTCTCCTCGACTGTAGGAAGGTGGTGTACACTGGCCTGGGTATCTCCCTGGAGCTTCTCAGGCAGCTGTTCTCGAGGTAGAGCAGGCAGCAGAACCTGTGTCACTTAGTCATCCTGGCTCAGATCCCTAGGCTGTGGCACAGAATGTGGGTGGTAGGGTCAGACCAGGGGGCTAGTGCTCATCATAGAAACAGTCTAGGCCCCTCCTAGTCCCAGCACAGCCTTGCACCAGACTCACAGACTCACCTTGGACGGGGCAGCAGTAACTAATCTTTTCTCTCTCTCCTTCTTTCTACCCTCCCCCTCCCCCCTGACCTCGTCTCTCTGTGTGTCTTCCTTCCTGGCTTTCCTTTCTGCATGTGGCTGCCTGTTCTCTGCACCCTGCCTGCTTCTGCTTGGAGATGGGGGATGAGCCTGAAGGGGTACGGTCCAACCCTTGCGTCACCAAGCCTTCGTTCCCGCTCCTCCCGAGGGCTCTGGCCTAACATCCCAAGGGGCAGATGATGTCAAAGCAGGCCCTCCCTGCTGAGCCCTGGCCTCTGTCCCGTGTCCTGGCAGCCTTTGTCCTGGCAGTCCAGCTGCCACTGGGCCCCCAAATCCATGAAATCCTCATCCCGTCCTCACTACCCAGTGACAAGTTTACCTTGTCACCCTGAGGATCACTGGCCCTCTCTGTCCCCACGGGCCTCTCTGGCAGCTTGGAGAGCTCACTCCCGTCACCTTAGCACAGCCCTCACAGCAGTGTGCCTCCGGAGCCCCTTTTACCCCTGGACTGAGTGTTCGTTCACAAGTGTCCCCAGCTTTCCTAGAGGTCACCCCTAAGGCTTGAGATTCTCAGGGCACAGGAGAGCTCGGCCTCTTCTCCACCCACCTCACTCTTTCTTGTTTCTGCAACTTAGAGTTGATGTCACAGAAGCCTGTGAGACCCCCTCCTGGCCCGCCCACCCTATTTTCTAAAGAGCCAGGTGGCTACACTCATCCCAGGCCCCTGATGACCCCGCCTCAGGTGCCTACCATTGACCCCTTCTCTTTCCTTTCCAGATTGGGGGCCCCAACTTCGTGACACCTCCAGCAGCAACAGTACCAGCTAGCCTAGGTGCACCCATGGGCAGTGGCCTGAGTGATCTCTTTGACCTGACCAGTGGCGTGGGCACCCTGTCAGGATCATATGTGGCCCCCAAAGCAGTAAGTACCATGCATCCTCTCGTGGCAAGAGCAGAGAGAAGTTAGAGATTGATGAGCAGGCTCCTAAAATGGCTCTTTCCACAGAATCTGCTCAGGCTAGCGGGGCGGGCTCTAGGAGCCGCAGTTTGCCAGCACAATGCCTAGGGCAGCTGGAGGCTATGGGAGCGCAGGGAAGAGATGCTGAGTTAGGCATGGGGGTGGCTGGCGCTCAGGCCTGCAGGTCAAGTCAGAGTTAGCCAGCCAAAGTGGGGAGAGGGCTCCAGCCTGCGAGCAAGCCTGGAGGCGAGGGAGAGCCGGCATCCGCCAGGGAACTAGCACAAGTCCCATCTAGCTGGAGCAGCGCTTCTCAGTGCTGTCAGCCCAGTGCCTCTCAGTGATAATAGACATTTCATAATGCCCCTCCTCTCCTGTCCTTAAATGAGATTGTGGACTGTGCACCTCCCTACACCTGCAGTTTAAAAAATAATCAGTAAGCCCAGGCTGAGCGTCGACCCATGCACCAAGAGGTCCCTGGCGTAGGGTCAGGGTGGGCTGAAGGCTGCTGCCCAGATGGGTCTGAGGTCCCTGGAGTTGGCAACTGGAGAGATGATGGGACGTTTGCTAACAGGACAGGTTGGGGAAGCTGTCCAGTAGGGCCTGAGCCTTTTGCCCTTGCTGGGAGCCACCTGAGTGAGAATGCCGGCCAGAGAGTCACTTGCATGTCCACAGGGTGACACCAGCAGGCGGGGAGGACTTTAATTCAGGCGCTGTGCTCAGCTGACACTCCCTGAACACCACTAGGAAGGGACCAGGGGACGCGCTTCTCTGAAGAGGCAGCTCCTAAGCTGAGACCAGGATGACAAGGGCAGCCAGACAGCAGGGGCTCTGCCAGGCAAGGGGCCCTTGGGCACTGTCAGACCAGTTTCCGCAATTAAAGGCCAGCCCTGCTTCTGTGGAGAGGACAGGCTGTGACAGCCAGGGAGGCTTACAGCCCTGGCGGAGGCCCAGGATGGCCTTGGGCTCTGGGCCTCCGCTCTCCTCGCCTCCCTCAGTCTCCTTCCTGAGCGTTCCTTCTTTGACCTCTGAATATCTGGGTCAGGCTGTGGGCACTTCCCTACCCTGAGCTGCTCCAGTGGTGGCGGCCCTGGGTGGGCCTGCAGGATTGTTCTCCTGCTGAGATACACATTGTCATCCCCTGGCGGTAAAGACCGGGAGGCCCCTGCAGGGGAGAGAGAGGAAGGACTCAGGGAGGCTGCTGAGCTTGTGGGGAAATGGCAAACTGCAGCCCCCTCCCCGCCATCTCCCCTGTAGATCTGGCTCCCCGCCATGAAAGCCAAGGGGTTGGAGATCTTGGGCACCTTCACCCGCCAGGTGGGCTCCATCTCCATGGACCTGCAGCTGAGCAACAAGGCCCTGCAGGTCATGACCGACTTCGCCATCCAGTTCAACCGCAACAGGTGAGCTCCCAAGGCCAGCCTGCCGCACGGGCCTGGGCCTTCTCTTCTGGTGAAGGTGGGTGTTCCTCACAACCACACTTCAGACCAAAACTGTAATTTCTCCCAGTGACCTCTTAACGTGGACTTCAAAGTACTGGGCCAAGGGGTAGGGTTTCTCCCCTTCGATTGCCTTCCTCCCCTGCCCAAAGAGGTGCTTTACTGACAGAAATCCCAGCTCCTGCCTTTGGCAAGCACCCCACATAACAGGAGCTGGGGGCCTCCTTTCCAGCCCTGAATTGCTCCCAGCTCTGAGGAGGCTGATGGGAGTGATGGCTGCTCCAGGCGCCTCATCCCAGCAGGTCCCCTGCATTGGGGGTTGCGGGGAGGTCTGCTGTCTGGCACCAGGAGGGTCTTCATGCACCAGGCCAGCGAGGCCCGAGCTCTCGGGGAACCTGAGCAGCCTCTCCTGATGATCCTTCTTCCTGAGCAGCTCTAGTGATGAGCAAACTGAGCCTCTAAGAAGTTGACTGAAGGGGCTGCTTCCTCAGGGAGAGCCTTCGGGCCAGTGGGTCCTGACGCTCTGTCAGACCGCGGAAGGTAGCAGCTTCTCTATCACTGACCCCACGTGACCCTGGAGGCCACAGAGACTCCAGGCTCCAACGGGCGGTCCTGTGATCACTCATAACAAACTTACTGTGTGTTGAGACCTTCCTAGGTCTAGGTCCTGTGCCAACGGCTTTCAAAGTATAGTCTCCCTGGAGCCACCTGGCAGCCCATGGAGGTCAGTGCCACCCTCTTCTGTGAGTCGGTAATGACCTGGGCTCAGCAGGTCACACAGCAGCTGTGGAGTGCCGGGCCAGCACCAGGGACTGAGGTTCCGTCATCTCCTGCTTGTGCCAGAGCCACTCACCCCTCGGGGTCTGGGCCTGGGCCTCCCTGAGTCTCTATGTCCTGGAAAATGGGAGACTATATACCTATCACTCTTTTTATGAGGATAGGAACTGGTATAATTCCAAATGCTCAGTTCATGGTGCCCGTCAATACTGTTAGATATCGTCCCAGAGCTGTGGCTGGGGTGACTCACACGCTTGGGGTCCTCCTGATTGGCCCCTGTGCTGCTTTACCGAGAAGCAGGCCTTTCCTGTGTGTCACTTGGGATGGTCAGCTCCCTCCTGGGAGATGGGAATGGGCAGCAGCAACTCGGGCAGGCGCGGAGTTTTCAGATTTGAAGACGCGTACAGACCCAGGTATTAGATGGAGCTCTCTGAGGGACAGGGCAGGGCGAGGCTGTGCTTACCTGTGACTGCCCAGTGCCTCACCCAGAGGACAGAGGGGAGCAGAAATGGGCTCAGGCCTGCAGCCACCTGACACTCTGACCTCCTATCCACCAGGCCATTTCGGGGTGGAGGGTGAGGGCCAGGAGTTTGTCTTTCTGGCTTGGGCCTGGGCCTGGCGTGAGGCCGGCTTGCGGGAGAGGCTTCCTGCCAACTGGTGCCCCGGCTCTGGGCCTGGAGGAGCCCACGTGTCAGCACCTGCTCCCCTGCCGTCCCTACGGGGACTTCTCTCTCCACAGCTTTGGTCTGGCCCCCGCTGCTCCCCTTCAGGTCCATGCGCCACTCAGCCCCAACCAGACCGTGGAGATCTCCCTGCCTCTCAACACAGTGGGCTCAGTCATGAAGATGGAGCCTCTGAACAACCTCCAGGTGTGTTCCGGCAGGACCCACCCCGGGGGGAGCCTGTGCTGTGTGTGTGGAGTCCTGCTCTTGGCCACACGTGTGCCCAGAAGGCCTGAGCAGAGGGGACGAAGGGCATGGCTCCCAGGGAAGGCCTGTGAGAGAATCTGATCAGGTCTGGGGCACAGGTGGGCCCTTCCTGAGCCTCAGAGGTGGGGCCAAGCCGCAGGGACTGACGCAGGGCCCTGTTTCTAGGTGGCTGTGAAGAACAACATCGATGTCTTCTACTTCAGCACCTTGTACCCACTGCACATCCTCTTTGTGGAAGACGGGAAGATGGGTGAGTCGTGCAGTCACCCCTGGGGCCCTGGAATAGATGGATGGGTTGTCCCACAGCAGCACCTATGAGTCACCGGCTTCTCTGCTGAGCCTGCACTGGGGCTCACTTCCATGGGGGCTGCCAGGGTCTTGTCAGGCCAACTGTGCCCACCAGGGGGCGTGCCGCGTAGGAGCCATCTCACTCCTCGGTTCTCTAGCTCTGCCCTTCCGCCTTGCCTTTGGCCTCTAGACAGTTGTCCCCTGGCCCTCGAGGCAGGGAGCCCAGGCCATGCCTCACACCTGATCCCCATCTCCTGTGCCCTGGCTGGAACCCCTAAGTGACTCATCCTGGGGCCAGAGGACTCACTGGAGCACTTTGCCCCCCTCATGTCTCAGTCACCACAGAAGTCCTGTAACACAGGCTAACAAGGAGGCTGCTCGGGGCCAGAGTGGGAGGAGGCACATATGGGTGCTGGGGGCAGAGCTAAGGCCCTGAGGCAGGAAGCCGGGGGTCTTTAGGGAGCAGCATGGGCAGAGGGTTTGCTCAGGAGGCAGGAGCTGCTGTGGCAAAGCTCATGCCTGTCCTGTTTCAAGGCAGACCCGTGTCCTGCTCCGTGTTACTGCCCGGGGCCATGAGTTACCAAGGTCCCTCTTCTTTCCCCCTTCTTCCCAGACCGGCAGATTTTCCTGGCCACGTGGAAGGACATTCCCAATGAGAATGAAGCCCAGTTCCAGATCAGAGACTGTCCCCTCAATGCAGGTAGGACCCCCCATCCACACTGCCCCTCATCTGCATCCAACCCCTCTCCCGTCACTGACTGGGGGCCTTCTGACCCCCAGAGGCCGTGAGCAGCAGGCTGCAGAGTAGCAACATCTTCACAGTCGCCAAGAGGAACGTGGAGGGTCAGGACATGCTCTACCAGTCCCTGAAGCTGACCAATGGCATCTGGGTGCTGGCGGAACTGCGCATCCAGCCTGGCAACCCCAACTTCATGGTGAGGGCCCCGCTCCCGCCCTGCCAGCCTGGGGCCTCTGTCCCGGGCAGCCTCTCTTGCCCACCCCCCAGGCCCTGGGGCAGCTCTGATGGAGGACACTAGCCCAGCTAGGCTGGAGTCCCTTTGAGGCTGGTGTGAATGGGCATCAGAATTCTGTCCCTGTAAAGGATCTTAGAAAGCTTTCAGCTCAGTCCCATCAAGTTACCCAAATAAGACACCAAGCTGGGTCTCAGGACAGTGAGTTGGACTAGACGATTCTGTACAGTTGGGCCCTGTGAGGTGGCACGGTGGCCTGCCTGAGTGCCTGCCTGCGAGGATGGTGACTCTGAGCAGCTTGTCCTTCCCAGCCTTTGAGTCAGGTGCCGTCAGGACATGGCTTCCATGTAGTGCGTGGTTGTCCTGGACGCCAGGCTGCTGGTCAGGCCCCAGAGAGCACTGGGCTTTGCTTCTCCCCTGACCCAGGTCTCTGGCAGGCATGGCCCTCCAGGCACTGCTCCCCAGGCCCCGCTGGCAGCCTTGGCTCTGTGGTTGGGTGGAGGCTGCGGTGGTGGCTTCGGTGATGGTAATTTCCGTCTCCCTGTGTTTGGTTGCTGCATGTCCACCTTCCCTGCTGGTGCCCGTGGCGCAGGACTTGGAGGTTAGCGGATTGCTTTTCTCTTCCTCTTTCCCCTCCGTCCTCCCCAGCCACACCTTGCACACCCCGCCTCCTGGCTTGGCTCCAGTGTGCCCCAGGCTCTCCTGGCCTCCGCACTCTGCTGGTCCCTTCAGGCTGCAGGCAGGGGAACTAGCTGCCCTCTGCTGACATCCTGTTGCTTCCCACCCAGGTGGCCCCCTCTGAGGAGCTGGTACCCCACTTCCCAGCACACACAGTGTGCACAGAGCCCTTCAGAGGAGACTGTGCCCCTTGGGGCCACTGCTGCTGGTTTCTGGTGCCACTTGCCCTCCCCCTTCCTAATTGCACCCTTCAGAACAGCAATTTTGGCAGAAGGGGTGGTGGCACTTGTCGCTCCTCTACCTGTGCTCTCCAGCTCCTGTTGCAGTCAGAGCTGAGGCCAAGTCTCTGGCGTACCTGCTTCCTGTGCAAGAAATCAGGAAGAACCCCCAGTGCCTCCCCCATCTCCCAGAGCAGAAGCCTGCTCCCTCCCCACCCCATTCCTCCCCAGGGACCTCAGTCCCCATTGCTGTGGGAGCCAGGCAGCTCTGCCGAGTGGGGGCTGCGCCTCCCTCACAGCCTCCGGCTGCTGATTCACGCCGCTTGCCATAGGGCCCTGCGGCTGGCTGACAGCAGGTGTGTGGGCTGCAAGTATATTTGGTCCACACCTGGCTGTCTGTGGTGGCTGCCCCCTCTCCTTCACCACACAGCTGCCCAGCCACGCTGCTGCCACCAGGCCACGTGTGCACACCACACCCCCATCTGGCCCCCACCCTGTCTGTCCTCCCACGTGTTCCTTCCCAGCCTAGTAACTGACAGCCCGAGAGGAGCCCAGAGTGAGTGCGGCCTTCTCTCCCCGCAGCTGTCCCTGAAGTGCCGAGCACCCGAGGTGTCCCAGCACGTGTACCAGGCCTACGAGACCATCCTCAAGAACTGAGGCCCCGACCAGGGCCCACCCCAGCCTTTTGCCAGCCCATGGAGGAGCCCCCTGCGGGGTAACAGTCCCTCCTCCCAGGAGGGGCCTGGCAAGGCTCCTAGCCACCCACAGGGCTTCCTGGTTCTGACTGCAGGGCCCGCCTGGGTCCTCAGGGCAGGTGGCACCCCTCCTGGAGTGAAATCTCAGTTTCTCCCAGACTTGAAGGACCCCTCTTCCATTGCTGCTGACATTTAGGGTCAGTGAGGAGGAGACCATAGGAGACAGAGCCAGAGCAGTCACCGAGGCTGAACAGGGAGACCCAGAGTTCTCTTCCTTTCCTGGTGTCTGAGGGCAAGTGCGAAGTTCCCTCCTCAGGCTCCCAGCCCAGGAAGCGCCCTGCCCCTCACTCTCTCCTGGGTTGGTGGTAGCGACCCTCCCCCACTGCCCACTTTAGTGGGACAGGCCCTGCCAGGCTGTCCTGGTATGTGTGGAGAGCCCCTCGGTACCAGGAGGGCTGCTTTGTCAATCAGGGGTTCCCATGACCTGTACCTCCCCCCCACACCAACCCCCAACCTCTCTGCGTCCATCCAGCCGAGGCCCAGCAGTTACGCCTGTTGGGCCGCAGCCTCCCCAAAGCTGACCAGCATGGGGAGACCAGGCTGAAGCTCCCAGAGCCCTGCCCAGGCCCCTGCTCCCTTGGCAGTTGCACACACCCCTCCCACCTCCACTCGGTCCCTCCTGCCCCTGAGGGCAGTCACTGCCTGTGGCACATTCCTCAGTTCCCTGGGCTCCCAGAGTGAGGAGGCTGAGGGGTGGGGAACGTAGGGAAGTGGGGCACCTCCTGCCCAGGGCTTCTCCTTCCTGTCTGCTACCCTCCTCCTGGAGCATTAAGTTTTCCTGTTACTGCTGTTTAATAATAAAGAGTCTGCTTTTGGCAATCACGGACACTTCTTTCCCTTCCCCCAAATGTCAGAACTGAAAGCTGGTTGAGGATGATTTTCTGAGCCCTGCAGTAACTATATCTAATATATATAAATAGAGACTATATATTGTATGTTCACTCCTATTTTCAGAAAGAGAAAGTAAATGAGAATAAAAGAGAATAAAAATGATGATATCAAGCATGTCCCTGGCCAGTGTGTCAGGTCCTACCTGAGGCCCTTCCAATCGGGGTGTGCGTCCCCTGGGGTCCAGGGTCAGGCGCTGAGCTCTCTGTCCAGCTCCTCCCTGGCACTCAGGACTGTCTCCCTCCACCCTGTCCTTAAACACTGACTTCTGGGTCCTGCTGGTCTTGGCACCTCTCCCACCCTTGATTTCAACTCTACCCGAGCAGACGCCGTCTGGCCTTATGATGTTGGCCAAGAGGGCTGACATGGTTTGGTTTCCCTCAGCTCCCTGCCATCAGGGAGGCTCCTGGGAGTGGCTGCAGGAGACGGGCTCTGGCAGGCAGGCTGCGCACCAGGCCTGTCTGGGCACGCTGCCCCCACCTTGCAGCTGCAGCTGCCTGAGTGTGGGAACTGAGCCGACAGCTGCCCAGCTGCTACCAGGGATGCTCCATGTGTCCCGGGGCCTGGCATTGGCCTAGCTTTCAGGGAAGGGCAGCCAGACCCTGGGCAGGGCTTCACGGCAGAGCTGCTCGGGGTTCTCAGGGCCTCGTGGCTGGTAGGCATTCCACCTGCTTCTGAGGAAGAAGCGGCCGGTCCCTTGCCTTTCCAGCCCCAGCCACTTCTTGCACCCTGCCCACCGGCTGCCTTCCCAGAGACACCTGGCCCTCCACTGTCCCACTTTGGACCCTTGGGTATTGTCATGCTGTCCTAGGGACCTAGAGCCTTGGCCCGTGATTGTACAACCCTAGCTCCACCTCACCTGAAAGTCCCCAGGCTCAGAGGGCCCTGGCTACACGGCTGGAGTCCCCTCGGGCTGTGGGCGAGGGCGGGGCTTTGAGCCCTGGAGGAGAGAGAGACTATTACCCTGCCTGCCCCTGGCCTGCTGCTCCTGCCACACTGGGGGCCCAACTTCTACCCTAACAGCCTGTGATGCACGGCTGGCTCAGCCAGCCAGGGACCTCTGGAGCTTTCTGCTCGCACTGCTCCAACCCGAGGGCGGAAAAGTCGAAATGTAGGGTAGCTGTCCTCAGTGGGGGACGATGGGAACTTGAGGCCTGGGGTGAGGAGGAGAGCTGGTGAGAGAGGCTGGCCTGGTTGGACAGAGGGCCTTGGACTGTCACCGGACATCTTGAATTTGCCTTCCTAACTCAGGCTGTGGCCAGATCTTGGGCAGTTGTGGGCAGGACCTTGCCATGATTTTGCCCTCTCCCACCACATGGTGCCTGGCATGATGGGACCCAGCCATCTGAATATACTCAGAGAGAAACTGAGGCAGAGAGCCTTCTCACTCCCAGGTCCCCACACCTGGGCTTTGCCACATCACTGCATCAGGAAAACAGCAGGAGGCCCAGGCTCTAGGAAAAGTGCCTTAGGAATAGCCAACCGGTGCCTCAGCCTCCGGTCCCTCGGCCCCTCCATGTCCTCTCTGAGAACCCATCACGTGCTGCCTCCCCCCCCCCTCAGCCCTCCCTGTCCCGATGTGCTCAGGCCTCCTCACTCTCAGCCTGACACCTCTCAGGGGCCTTGGCATTCTGGGTCTTCCCAGCCAGTTGGGGAATTCAACAGCCCCTGTCTGCCAGCCACTTACTAAGGCCTGTGGCGTGACCTCATTTTACTTTAAATATATTCTATTGATTTCAGAGAGGAAAGGAGAAAGGGAAAAACATCAGTGATGAGAGAGAATCATTGATCAGCTGCCTCCTGCGTGCCCCTCCCTCCCCCACTGGGGACGGAGCCTGCAACCTGGAACTGAACTGCAACCTCCTGGTTCATAGGTTGATGCCAGCCAGGCTCGCTTTACGTTTTTTAATCTTCAACTAATGGTTTGCTGTTTTTATTGTTTTTAAATAATTCTTTATTGTTGAAATGTTTTTGTTATTTTACGGCATGATTCTGGACCATGATCAGCCACACGAAAGATTGAGGTCTCCCCCCCACCCTTGCCTTGTTCTTAGTTTCCCTCCCTAGAGGCAGCCTTCATTGCTAGATTTTGGGTTTCTTCCATGAATATTCTGTGCACATATGAAAGCAAGTCCACGGATTATTTAAAACAAGTGGGAGCACACTCCAGACACTACCTGCACTGCTTTTCTTACCTAATTGTGCAAACGGACTCACTTCAGTACTCCCTGTGTGGGTGGCTGCCGTTAGCCAGTGCCAGCTGGTAGGCATTCAGGCTGTTTCCATCTGCTACCGGTCCCAGCATCGGTGCATTGAACATCTTCCTACAGACATCCTTGTCTGAGCTGCAGAATCTAGCCCCAGACTTACTGGGCCAGAGCATGTAAGCATTTTACATTTTCTATTTTAGTTCTTGTTTTGCAGAGGTAATTCACTCACATGGCTTAAAGGATAGAAGTGAAATTTTTCTCTTTTCCTCCCCAAAGAAAACAGTGTTACCTTCCAAGGAGATTCAATGGTGTCTAACATGGTTTTCCCCCCTTTTTTATACACAAGTGCTAGCGTGGAATACACCCGTTCTGCACCTTATATCTTAGAGACTTTTCCATAATCAGTCCATCACAGAGAGCCCTAATGCCTTTTTATAACAGTAGATGTCTTTCCAGTGAGTGGAGGTACCACCATGAACCAGTGCCCCTGAGATGTCTGTTGAGTTGTGTCTACAGTTGCTAGTACAAGTGATACTGCAAAGAATGTTCGCTTTCATATGCAGTCAGTGCCTGCGATGGAAATCGCTGGGTCCAAGGTAGGCTCGTTTGTAATCTTTTTTTTTTTTTTTTAAATATATTTTATTGATTTTTTACAGAGAGGAAGGGAGATGAACAGAAAGTTAGAAACATCGATCAGCTGCCTCCTGCACACTCCCTACTGGGGATGTGCCTGCAACTAAGGTACATGCCCTTGACTGGAATAGAACCTGGGACCCTTCAGTCCATAGGCCGACGCTCTATCCACTGAGCCAAACCAGTCAGGGCTCGTTTGTAATCTTGATAACTGTTGCTAAACACCCTCCAGCTTACAGTCCCACAGCCAGCAATGGATGCCTGTCCCCGTGTCCTCACAAACTCAGCGTATTGATATGTACCAAATTGGCGGTGAAAAAGTGTATCTTCCTGTGTTTTAAGCATGCCTCTGTTCGTGTTTTATTCTTTTAATTATCAATTGATTTGAGAGAAAGAAGGGAAAGAGAGAGAAACACATTGATCTGTTGTTCCACCTATTAATGTATTCATTGGTTGATTCTTGTATGTGCCCTGAGTGGGAATCAAACCCAAAACCCTGAGGTATTGGGAACACACTCTAACCAACTGAGCTACATGGCCTGGGCTCATTTGTATGTTTTTGAGCCATTTGTATATCCTTTCCTATGAGCTATCTTTATATTTTCTGCCCATTTCTCCTTTGTTAATCCTCACCCGAGGATTTTTTTTCTCCATTGATTTTTAGAGAGAGTGGAAGGGTGAAGGAAAGACACACAGAGAGAAACATCTGTGTGAGAGAGACACATTGATTGGTTGCTTCCTGCATGCAACCTGACCCCAGCTGCAGATGGAGCCTACAACTTAGGTATGTGCCCTTGACCAGAATCGAACCTGTGACCCTTCATATTTTTTTAAGATTTGTTTTTACTGATGCTTTTTTTTTTTTTAAGAAACAGAGAAGTGAGAGGGAGAAAGGAAAATATCGATGGGAGAGAAACATCGATTGGCTGCCTCCTGCACACCCCCTGCACGGGATCAAGCCTGCAACCCCTGAATGTGCCCAGTGGGAATCGAACCAGTGACCTCTGTGCATGGGGTGACAACCAACCGAGCCACACCTGCCAGGGTGTGCCTGTTTTTCCTGTGTGGTTATTGGTCCTTTTCTTCCTGCTTTGTCATTATTTCTCCCCATTGTGTTACTGCTTTTTCCTTTTCCTTGATGAAATTATTTTTTTTTAATTTTTTTTTTAGTGGCTGTCTGAAATTTCTATAACCTTGCTCCAGGTGCGGCGGGGCAAGGCCTCAAACTGTTCCAAAATGCTCTGGCAAGCACGGCAGGAATGCACAGGGCCACCCCAGGCCCCAGCACGCTGGAGGATGAAATTATTTCTGATGTAATTTCTTAATTTCTTCTTTCTATACTTACCTGATCTTAGTTGTTTGTTTGTTTGTTTTTTAAATATATTTTATTGACTTTTTACAGAGAGAAATGGAGAGGGATAGAGAGTTAGAAATATTGATGAGAGAGAAACATCAATCAGCTGCCTCCTGCACACCTCCCACTGGGGATGTACCCACAACCAAGGTACATGCCCTTGACCGGAATCAAACCTGGGCCCCTTGAATCCGCAGGCTGATGCTCTATCCACTGAGCCAAACCGGTTAGGGCCGGATCTTAGTTTTTGCATTTTGATCCCATCCATCTGGGCTTTATGTTAGAGATCCAACTTCCTCTTTTCCCAGATGGTTACCCAGTTGTCTTCACACCATTTACTGAATAATTCATCTTATCCCACAGATCTGAAATGCCATTCTATCATCCACTCCATTTATATATATATATATATATATACACACACATACACACACACACACACATACCGGTGCTTTTGTGGCTTCTGCTCTGTACCAGCAAATCTGTCTATTCATGGGCCACTGCATTTTTATTTTTTGGTTAATCCTCACCCAAGGATATTTCTTCCACTGATTTTTAGAGAGAATGAAAGAGATGGAGGGAGGGAGGGAAAGAAAAACATAGATGTGAGAGCGACACACATCAATTGGTATCTCCCACACGTGCCTCAACCGGGGCCAGGATTGAACCTCCTACCCCAGGTATGTGCCTTTGACTGGGAATCGAACCTGGGACCCTTTGGCCCTTAGTAGCTTCAAGGAGCACTTGGTCAGGTGTTTTGTAGACTATCTCTCCCTCCATCGGGTTTGTCTGATGTTTTTCTCAGGGTGAGACTGGTATTCTGAGTTTTTAAGATCTAAGCGGTGGCCTTCGCATCCTAGCATCTCACAGGTCCAGGCCATCAACAGGATTCTCACTGTCCCCTTAGCCTGGATCACTCGGCTAAGGCGGTGTCTGCCGCTTTCTCTCCCCCGTCTGTGCTCTGCTCTGCTCTTCGGGAGAAGTCACCAAGTGCAGCCCTACACCCGGGAAGGAGCGCGGGGGCAGGGAGTAGCTGCAGAAGCCACTTGGAATTCTTTTGTAAAGAAGATGTGTTTCTGCACCACCCGTATTTATTAACTCAATTATATTCATTTGGAGGCATAAATATTTATTTTATAATTTGGGTTTAATCCTAAACCACAGTATTTTGTTGCTTGAATTGTTCCAGCTTTGGCCACTGGGTGCTCTTCCAGGTGCACTGTGCCCCTTCGATGTGCCGCTGCCATAACCTTGTTTCTTTTGCAACATCCGTACTTTCTGGCACTGCCAGGTGCTCCAGGCTCATCTTGCATTTGTCCTGCCCCGGCCCTAGGATCGGCCATTTCTCCAAGGAGTCGGGCTCATGGAGTAGTGAGTCCCATTAGAGACCAAGAGCTGGCCCTGGCCGGTGTGGCTCAGTGGATAGTGTGTTGTCCTGTGGACCAGAGTGTCCCGGGTTTGATTCTGGTCAAGGGCACGTATCTTGGTTGCAAGCTCCTCCCTGGTCAGGGCTCATGCAGGAGGCAACCGATCCATGTGTTTCTCTTATTGATGTTTCTGTCTTTCCCTCTCTCTTCCACTCTCCCTAAAAATCAATGGGAAAAAAATATCCCTGAGTGAGGATTAACAAAAACAAAAAACAGGTCCTTCATAAACAGGAGCTGCTGCTAGTGATGCTGCTGTAAGGGCGGCCTCGGTAATGTGCCCCCTCGCCGAATCTGTAGGGAGCTTTAGGACACCCCCTGTTCAGTGTCCTCCGCCATTCCCAAACCATGCCCTGAGAAACCACACGGACCTACAGATGCCCCCAGCCCCTGCTGTGTTGACTGCTCCCAAAGAAGCCCTGGCCCTGCCCCAGAAGAGAGGGTGGTCCAAGCAGGGGAGGGGGTCCTGCTGAGGGCCCTGAGGAAGACCGGCTTGATGGCAGCTCCACACCCAGGGAAGGGGCGGGGTTCATGGACTCGCTGCCTTGTTGCCCTAAGGAAACCAGGTGGCTCCCAGAGCCCAGAAGCCTGAAAAGTGACAGAGTGAGAGGGAACATCATGGCAGGAAAGGAAGACGCAGCCAGGAGTCCCCACTCCTGGGCTTGAAGACCCAGGACGAGGGCCAAAGGTGGCCACAGGTCTGGCTCCGAGTCCCTAGCGGCTGAGGAAAGTGAGACAGACCCAGGTCCCTCACCCAGCCCAGAGGGCAAGAACACCACTGCCCCGAGAATCCCTCTGGCTGCCACCCTCTGCCCCAGGATGTGCCCTCCCCACTCCAGGGTTAGCCCCTCCTCCTCACTCTGCTGTTCCCACGCAGCTCCTGGCTCCCAGGTGTTCTAAAACCTGAGGACATTTTTTGTCATTGTCAATCCTCCCGAGGGTATTTTTCCATTGGTTTTTAGAGAGGGAAAGGGCGAGAAACATCCCTGTGAGAGACACAGCAATTGGTTGCCTCCTGCACGAGCCCCCGCGGGGCGACCCTGCAACCCAGGTACTTGCCTTTGACCGGGAATGGAACCCGCAACCCTTCGGTGCATGGGCCGATGCTCTAACCACTGAGCGCCGGCCAGACCATACAGGAGGTCTTTTCTCTCTCTAAAATCCATCTCAGCATCCCGGCGGGCAGTAAGTGAAACCCTCGGTCAGTGCAGACACAGGAAAGTCCGCGTTTCCGCGGTGCCTGTGCATCTGCAGGAAGGAGGCAGGAGAGGAGCGGGCAGCCGGCACACCCAGACTTGCCAAGCCTGCGGGGAAGGACCTTCTCACCAGCGCAGGGCGGAGGCAGGATCCAGGTGGAGAGCAGGGGAGCACTGGGCCTGGGCAGTGCGGAGGTGTCAGCCGGTTTCCCATTCTTTCCACCGGGTTCGGACGGACTGGGGCTGAGCTGCTGGGGCCTGGCGTGTCCGGGGCTCAGCACCCTCCGTCCGCCCTCCCTGCACGATGGCCACTTGACACCGGGTAGTGCTGACCAGTTCCTCCCGCGGGCAGGGGTCAGCCACTGCCCGCAACTTGGGAGGGTCCGGGCTGCGGCTGCAGGTGCGGGGCCGCTTACGCAATAGCTCAGTGAAGGGCCGGCCGGCAGGTCCTCGGAGGAGACGGGTGCGGAGCCGGGAGCCGCGCGGCGCGTGACTCGCCCAAGGTCACACGGCGGGGCCGCGTCCCACCCGGGCGCCCGAGTCCCGCGGGCCGGGCGTCTGTCTGCGCGGCTTCGGGAGCGGGGACGGCGCGGGCGGGAAGGGCTTCTCTGTTCCGGAGGCGCTGAGCGGGCGCGGGCGCGGGGGCTGGTCCCTCCTCGGGCTCCCTGCGCCCGTCACCTTCCCGCGACCCTTCCCGGGAGAGGCGTCCGGGCGAGTCGGGGCGGCGGGAGGGCGCAGGCGGTTACCTCATCGGCGAGGCGGCGACTCCGGTGCCGGAGCGAGAAGGACGCAGGGAGCGAGGCGCCCGGAGGCAGCACGGCCCCCGCCCCGCTCGGCGGCGGGACCTCGCGGCGAGGAGCCGGCTCAGTGCCCCGCGCTCCTGTCGCGCTGCGGGCGGAGGCGGGGTCTGCGCGCCGCGCGTCGGGTCGGTCTCCCCGAGCTCCGGCGCCCGTCCGCCCGCTCGGCTGTCGGTCCCCCTCCCGCCGCCCGCTCCGTCCTCCAGCCTGGCCGCCCCGCGCCCCGGGGGCTTCGGGGGCGACGAGGGGCGCGGAGGGGCAGGGCGCACGGGGCGCACACAGCGGCGCCGGCCCATGAGGCTCCCCACGCGGGGCGCGGCAGCGCGCGCCGGCCATGGGGGGCAGCCTGCGCGTGGCCGTGCTGGGCGCCCCGGGCGTGGGCAAGACGGCCATCATCCGCCAGTTCCTGTTCGGGGACTACCCCGAGCGCCACCAGCCCACGGACGGGCCTCGCCTCTACCGGCCGGCGGTGCTGCTCGACGGCGCCGTCTACGACCTGAGCATCCGCGACGGGGACGGCGCTGGACCCGGTCAGAGACCCGGGGGCCTCGAGGTAGCGGCCGGAGGGCGTGACGGGGTGTGTGTGGGCGGCGGGGTGGGGGGGGGGCGTACGAGGGTGCCCAAATGTGCCCATGGGACATGGGTTGAAGGATGAAGGTGTGCCCGGTGCTTGTGTCCCACCCTCTCGCTGGCCTGAGGCGCAAGAGACCTGACCCCAAGCCGAGACCGGCCATGTGCAAAGTGCCTCCGCGTGTGCGCCTCTGGCTGTGCCCCCGCGTGTGCTGCCTCCATGTGTGCCTCCGCGTGCATGTGCCCCCGCATGTGCTGCACCCGACCAGGGGGTCTGGCTCAGCGCGGGGTACAGCGGGGTCGCGCCTCCCTGAGGCGGTGCATCCTGGGTTCAGGGCCTTGAACAGAGCCGCAGAGGGAGAGTTGGGGTGCCCTTTCGGGGAGGGGGTGCCATTCTCTGCTCCCTCATGTCTGGGACCTGGGCAGAGACTCGTGTAGTAGTTTGTGGAAAGTCCAGAACAGACTTTGAGTCCTTGGAGAGGTGAAGGGGTGGGGCAGGCAGGGTTTCCAGGAGGGAGGGTGGCATTTGGGCTGAGTCTATGGGACGAGTGAGGTTTTTATGAAAAGTGGCAGCAGCATTCCAGGTGGAGATGGGAGTGCGTGTTAGTCCTGGAGGCCTAACTGTTTGCAGCTGCCCAGTTCGTTTTAGGGGCAGGAAAACGGCTGCCCTGGAGCCTCATTGGGCCAAGCGGAGGGGAGGCGCCCGGCCGAGTTAAAGGCTGGAAGGAAAAGGAAGAGACTAGAGGGCAGGCGGAGCGGAGGCCTGGGTGAGGGAGGGCTGTGGCCGACCAGTTGCAGGCACCGTTTGGCCACAGGGACAGTCAGGCCCCACAGAGGAGGATGGGGACGACCTAACCCTGAGCGTGACCCGTGGGTTTAGTGTCAAAACCCCCCGCAAAAGTCAGGGCACAGGAGAGGGGGAAATGGCCCGGCCTCCCGCCCCCAGCAGTGGCCGGACCCTAAGGACTGGAGCTTGCAGGACACGGATGCCTTCGTGCTGGTCTACGACATCTGCAGCCCCGACAGCTTCGACTACGTGAAGGCCCTGCGGCAGCGAATTGCGGAGACCAGGTGAGGGCACGGCTGGGTGGGGGAGGGGGGCGCGCTTTGCCCGTGGGGCCTGGCCTTGCCCCTGGGGAGTGGTTCGGCCCTTTCGCCGTCTCGTGGGCCTGGTCTCGTGCCTGCTGGGCCAGGCCGTTGTCCTTGCATGGGAAGGTCTCTGGCCCACACAGGTCTGGTGTTTGCTTGGGAGTTTCTGTCCGCAGGAGAGGGTGCTCCTGAGTGCATGTCCCTAATGGGGGAATCCTCTAGCGTGGGGTCCCCGCCACCGCCGCCCTCATGGCTCTCTGGCCCCCAGGCCGGCAGGCGCACCCGAGGCGCCCATCCTCGTGGTAGGCAACAAGCGGGACCGGCAGCGGCTGCGCTTCGGGCCTAGGCGTGCGCTGGCCGCCCTGGTGCGCAGGGGCTGGCGCTGCGGCTACCTCGAGTGCTCGGCCAAGTACAACTGGCACGTGCTGCGCCTCTTCCGCGAGCTGCTCCGCTGCACCCTGGTGCGCGCGCGGCCCGCTCACCCAGCCCTGCGCCTGCAGGGGGCGCTGCACCCCGCACACTGCAGCCTCATGTGACCAAGCGGACCGCGACGCTGCCGGGGGAACCGGGCAGTCTGACTGGAACAACCAGGGCCTGAATTGGAGGAGCTGGCCCAGCTCCCTCCTGATTGGACAGGACAGTCTCCTCCCTGATTGGATGAGGCCCGGTTTCCTGGGCGACAGGCCTTTCTCTGAATTTCATTGGACCCAGACGGGCACATGCCTCATCAGACAACATCAGGGCACCCCATGCTCACCTGGGTGTCATTGAGGCACGAGCCGAGGAGCCCGACTCTGAATCTGGTTGGAAGCTCGCAGTCTGCTCCTGGGGCCTCATTGGACCGCGTGTTAAGTCACAGCTTCCGGGATACAATAAAGAGGGGAACGTGGCAGGTGCACCTGGCATTTCTGGGATGGGATGGGCGTCTAAAACCCGAGTTGCCAGGCTTGGGTCCCGGAGTTAACTCCAGGATCCCAGCGTGTAACGAGGGTGTGATGGCCCCAAGGATGGAACAGACAAGAGACAGACACGAGCGGCTGGAACAGACCTTTACTGTCAGGCTCTGCAGGGCCCCAGGACCTCAGGAGGGTCCTCGTGGGGCTCCTCTAAGGCATTCAATAATATTAGTAATTAAATAGCGATGCGCATCCCCCGATCGGAATGTACAAGAGGTCCCATTGTGCCACGTAAGGGGTCTGGTCCCATGAGGTCTGGTACCCGAGAGGTGCGGGGGTTGGGGTGTTCCCTGATGCAAAGGGGTTAAGGCCACAAAGGAAAAGGAAGAGGAGAGACGGGGGGCCTGGAGGCAGCGGGGCTGGTCCATCACATCCAGGAATCGGGCTCCACCCTCGGGCTGACCGAGTGCAGGGCGTGCCAGGCCCCGGGCACCGTGGGTTCAGATGGGCGGCGGGGCCCCCGAGGCGTGGGAATTCGTGAGGGTTTCCCGTCTGGCTGTGTGTCCATCCGGCCCCGTGCCCAGGTCCTTGGGGGCTCAGGGCCAGCCAGGTGACTCCCAGATGCATCTGGCTGCCCCCCCACACCAGGGCTGCCTTCATCGGAAGAGCTGGACAGGGCTGGACCCCGGCACCCGGGCAGCCCATTGGCCACACGGCCAGAGTCCCCTGTTTGGCCACACTTGCCACCCAGGACACTGAGGGACGAAGAGGAGGAGCTGGAGGAACAGTAGGCTGAGTCAGGGCCTGGAGCGTCCGGGGCCCGAGCCGGCTCAGGGGCCGGTCCAGTGGGGGTCCCCCCAGCAGTAGCCTCCAGGGCTCGGGCGTTAGCCAGGAACTCTTCTTCCAGGCGCCGGAACAGCTGCTGTTCGTGCTGGGGGTCGAGCTGCAAGGGGGTGCGGAAGGCGCTGGCAGGTGTGGTGCCCAGCGCTGGGCTAGGGCTGGGGACCCGGGGAGGCCGGGCGGCTGCAGGGCTGCGGGCACGGGGAGTGTGGGGGCTGCTCCTGCCTGAGCCCCCTCCAGCCCTGCCCCGTGGCACCCAAGAGTGCTGCCCGTCACGGTCCCTACGCACAATCAACACAGCCTGCTCCTCGCGGCTCTGGCTCCGGGCCCGCCGGGCAGGGCTGGGGGTGGACAGCTGGGCTCTCCTGCCTCCTGGGGCCTCCTGGAGCCGCCCCCGATCTAGCTGGTCTCGGGACTGGCTGCGAGGGGCAGGGGGTCGTCTCGGGGAGGCTGGGGTGCCTGTGGTCAGCCGCCGGCTGGGCCGCTCCCTCCGGGGGCCAGTGCCCGAGTCAT
Source organism: Murina feae (assembly GCA_004026665.1). Classification (NCBI taxonomy): domain Eukaryota; kingdom Metazoa; phylum Chordata; class Mammalia; order Chiroptera; family Vespertilionidae; genus Murina; species Murina feae. The sequence continues at coordinate 9,402 of PVJC01017030.1, read as the reverse complement.
CACTTCTGGCACCAAGGGGGCCGCTCTGGGCTGAGGAGGCTGAAGAGTCGCTGTCCCCAGAGTAGCGTCGGGAGCGGGGATGGGGGGGCAGCTGATCCCGGGCCCTGGGGCAGGGGAGCAAGAGAGATGGGGCATCATGGAAAGGTCACTGGCAAGCAGGAAGGGTAGGGAGAGGAAGGAAGAGGCACGGCTGTGATTGGTAGGAGGCGGGGAAGACACCTGTGGTGCTGCCGGGGTTTGGTGGGGGCTCATGTCTGTCCTGGGGACTCCCAGGGAGAAGTGAGAGGCTTTGCAGCCGCTTCCTGCAGCCAGGGTTCCCGTCCTCCCCTCCTCCCTGCAACCCCAAGGCAGCGGAAGAAGCAAGGTCTCCAGGACCCAAGCTCCAGCCCTCCTGTTTCCTGGGCCAGGCCAGAAGGAAGCGGGGTTGGTTGGTTGAACTGGCTGCCACCCAGCCCCAGGGCCCGCCCCAGCTGTGTTGTTAGTTTGGTTGGGTTGCCATGGAGACGGGAAGCTAGGCCTGCCCCCACCCACGGGAACTGTTCCCAGGGTGTGAGTCACTCGAGCTCAGGCTCCTTCATCATCGGGCCAGGGCTGACGCTCCCACCCCCATCCCCACCCTCCAGACCTCTCACCCCCGTGTCCTCCTGCCTCTCACCTGAGTGGGGTCTCAGGCCCCTCCTTTGAGCTTCGCAAGCTTGTGGGCGTCACCTCTGGCCGGGAGCCTCGCCGCTCACCCCCTGGGGCTGGGCTGCCAGCTCGGGGGCTGGGAGTGGGTGACACCCTCTGCGGGGAGAATGTTTGGGTCCTCGGCTGGGGCGGGCGGTGCGCTGCAGGGGGAGACAGGTGGCATGTGAGGGGGGAGCCCCAGAGATGAGCCCCCTGCCCCGGCCGAGGGCACCGACCTGTGGAGGAGCAGCGGCAAGGGTCATGCTTGTCCAGGTAGTGCTCCAGCGTGTCCCAGCCGCCACCCACGCGGACCATCACGTGGCTCCTCAGCACCTGTGGGAGCCGGTCAAGGGCAGGTCACAGCCTGTCCCGGAGGCCTGGGAGCCCAGCCCTGGGGCTGTGCTGAGGCAGCCCCTCACTCTTACCCGCACGAAGATGAGCAGGCTGGAGTCTCCCACTCGGTACTTGCCCTCGGACACCTTGATCATGGGGAACTGGTCCGGGCAGGTGCAGTGGCCCAGGATCTCCCGCACCTGCGGCCAGAGAGCAGAGGCTGGGGGTCAGGGGTGAAGCCCCGCCTCCCGGAGCCTGATGTCAGTCACTCCAGGGTCAGGAGGAAGGAAGTCCTTCCGGGGAAGTGGAGCACGGACTCTGGCCCAGACATCGCGTAGCCGCTGCACTTGCCCTTTCACCAGCTCTTCTTCCCCTTTGGCTATCGGGAGTCAAGGAGACAACCAGATGGCAGGGCTGTGGTCAGGCCAAGACTTGGGACCCAGCGAGGCACATCTTCCAAAGCCCCTCAGCCTGGGGGGAGCCCTGGAGCCATCCTCATCCCCCTTCACCCACTTCACAGACATGAAGACTGAGGCCCAGAGGGAGGCCAGGTCCCGGGAGGAGGCAGGTTACAGGACTTGGCACCGAGGCAGGGATACCACAGACACACCAACACGCACGCACAGGCCACCCGCACGGTGAGCAGACATCTACGCACACGTCCCTCCAGGCCCTCAGCTGCCAGGCTGGCTATGTGGGCGGCCCCGCCTGCCTCCCTGCCCACAGCAGAGCTGGAGGAAATGAGCAGGTGGAGCCTCGGGTGACCCTGGCCCAGGACGGGGGTGGGGTGGCAGCCTCTGCCCACGCCATCCGGCTATTGCCCTCCAGAACTGGCACATCGTAGTCCCAAGCCCTTGATAAGGAGGAAACTCTTGGCCTGGCTGCGGGGGTGTCAGGGACACCTAGGTCCTGGGGGGAGCGGGAGCTGGGCGCATGGTCTGGCCCCTCCTATGCTCAAGTAGAGCTAACTCTGCAGCTCCCTGCAGCAGCTCTGGGCTTGGCTTCCCAGATCTATGATGTGGGGAGTGGGAGGAGCCAGTGGAGCCCCAGGGAGCTTCCCTAGGCACCACTTGAGTACCCTACTGTGTGCCGGGCACCTTGTCCAGGGCCAAGTGTCCCTGGCACCCACTTCACATTGAGCAACATGGATGCAGTTGCCTAGCACTTGTGAGGGCACATGGGAGGGGCTCAGATCATGCGGCTCCTGGAGGAAGGAGTACCCAGCCCGTGTCTGGTGCCTGGTTAGCAGTGGGGCTCCCATTTTATCCCAGGTCAGCTGGGGCTCCTGACCTCACCCAAGACCTCTCCCTCTGCAGGCCGGCTCCTCTCCTGGGTGCGAGGTACACAGGCAGTGCTCACTATATGCACCTTTCCCCAGGACAGGCTGTCCCGCCGAGGTTCGGGGACCAGTGGTAGGCACTGGCTCTGACGTCTGGTCCCGATACAGGACGGGACTCACCAGCTCGTCGAGGTTGCGCAGGTCCATGGGCGTCATGCGGGGCCCTCGGGTGGGAGCCCCTGGGGCAGCAGCAGCTTCGGGGGTGCCCTCCTCACCCTCGGCCGTCGGGGCGTGGGGGGCCGAGGGTGCGGCGCGCAGCTCCTGCTCAATCTCCTGCTCAAACTGCACGAGGCGAGGGGCCAGCAGGCCGAGGCGGGCCCCGCGCCGCGCCACCTCCAGCAGGCAGAGCACCACGCTCTTCTCGTTCTTGCGCAGCACCAGGTCCTCAGTCTCGAACATGAGCACCTCGGGGACACCCAGCTCCGTGCGGCACCAGCCGATGAAGGTGGCCACGTTGTCTCGGGCCACGAAGGAGCCGGGTGCCACGCTGTGAGCCTGGAAAGCCACACCTCGGGCAGGACGGGCAGCAGCCAACGTGCGGGCAGCCTCGGTGACGGCGTTGGCATGTTGGCACAGAGTGGTGCCCGTGGCCAGTCCCACCAGGAAGCCGTCACCCCCACCGGGCAGACCCAGGCCGTACAAGGCATTGAGCCACTCGGCCAAGTCCTCCTTCATGGCCTCCACATAGGCCTCGCTCGAGCGGAACGGCCTCACGCTCTTGGCTGCCGAGCCTGCAATGCTCGCCGCTGGGTCTGCCATGCCCGGGCCAGCAGAGTCACTGTGGGCAGGGACACAGACCGGGACTGCTGTAAGGATGCGGCAAGTACTCAACAGATCCTAAGCCACCGACCACTTATTCACCTGCATTTCAGGCCAAATGCCTGCGTCTGAACCCCAGCTGTGAGGAATCTCCCTGGACCTCAAGTTTCCTCATCAGCGAAATGGGCACAATAATCCCACCTCCTTCCTCAGACCTAAGGGGGTAATTTTTACAAATGATTTAGTGTCCATAAGTGTTTGCTGTGTGGCTCTTGGGGGGTGGGGAGTGGATCGGGGGGACCTGGTTGAGTCCTCCCTCCCAGGCAGGGAGGCACCCACCCTTACCGCCGCCCTATGTGACAGGGTCAGAGCTGAGCCCTGGAGAGATGAAGCCGCAGCCACAGGCGCACCGTGGGCAGGAGAGGAGCCCAGGTCCTGACTCGCAGGGTTAGCTCCACCGCTGGGGGAGCTGCCCACCTGACAGCCCTCCCCTGGGAAGGCCCCGCGTCCTCCCTCGGCCCCTTCGCGAAGGACTGTCATTTTAACAGGACGCGGCGGGAACAGGCACGGGCTGTGATAACAACCTCCATTTCACAGATGAGTTAACTGAGGCGCAGAGAGGGCGAGAAGGCCCTCAAGGTTGCAGACCAGCGGCCGGGGTGGTGGAGACCGAGCCGGGGCCAGGCCCGGGCACCGAGTTGCTGGTCCCAAGCGAGACCGGGCAGCCCGCGGGCCAGGCCCCGCCTCCCCGGAGCCTCCCCGGCGCCCAGGCCGGTGCCTCCGGCCCCTCGGCCGGGACTCGGAATGGCCTCCAGCCGCAGGATCTGTCCTTCCAGGCTCGGCCCAGAGAGGGTGCGGGGCTGCCAAGGTCACACAGCCCCGGAGCGAAGCCGCCGCCGCCGCCCGGTCCCCATCAGCGCGCGCAGGGCAGGGGGTGCTGGGGTCCCCGCGCTCACCTGGCTCATCCCGCGGCTTCGGGGAGCATCGCCCCCGGCGGGGCCGGAGCCGGGCCGGGCCACCGCAGAGAGGCGCCGCCCGAGCCCCGCGATCGGTCGGTCCGGTCCCGCCGCCGCCACCGCCGCGGAGCCTCTCGCCCCGCCTCCCTGGAATTCGGATCCGGCCCGAGGGGGCGGGTGGGGCCCGCGCTCTTAAAGGGGCCGCGCAGTTCCCGTCCGGAGGGCGGGCTGCAGGAGGAGGGGGCGTCTGCCGACCAGGGGCCGGCCATCCCACCACCCAGCGGCCCCACCCTCAGCCGGGCCATCCCCCTCCCTCCGGCCTCCAGGTCTCCTGGGGAGGGTTCGGCACCCCCCTTAGGGGTCGCCCCAGGGAAGGCCGCAGGGCCGGGGCCTGCGATGGACTCCGGAAGCGATAGAGCCCGGGCTCTGCCAAGTCACCTCCGGCTGGAAGGGCCTCCCCGGGTCGGATAAGGAGCCACCCGCTCGGGCTCGGGCTTTCCCCTCGCAGAGCCAGCCTCAGGGAGAGGGAGGATGGCCCCGTTGTGCCCACGCAGCGTCCTGTTCCACATTGAATATTCGTCCTCAAGCCTGAGTTTAGGGGAACCCATTTCTCGGATTGGGACACTGAGGCGCAGAGGGCGGGGCGGGGGGCTAAGGCCAGCGGATCTGACCCTGGCAGCCTGGGTCAGGAGGTCCTGAGGGGAGAGGAGAGTCTCGAGGGTCTGCGGCAGCCTGATCATGACACCCCCTCAGCCGGGGAGTTAGCAGGCCGCCCCCCACCCCTGCCCCCCCAACACACACTCCCTGTCTCTTTTCAAACTGCAGAGGAGGGGCCTGGCCCGGATCCTTGGGAAGTCCGGCCCCTGCTGCTGCCGCCGGCTGGGCGGGGCGGACACCAGGCCTGGCTGAGAAGCAGCCTTGCTGGCCAGACTAGGCCAGCTTGGGGGGTGGGGGAAGCACGGTCCACAATAGCCAAGACTCTGAGCTTTAGTAAAGCACCTACTGTGTGCCAGACCAGCTCTGTGCCCTTGACCCGAAGTCACCTCTATGAGGGATACTTTTATGCCCAAACTAGAGCTCAGTCAGGAGAGCAGATGGAGCTGGGGTTTTGAACATGACTATTAGGGGAATACCCTCATTCTAGGATCAGGGGCTTTTTTTTTTTTTTTGAGAGCCTACTGTGTGCCAGACTTCCTGGTGCCAGGTTGCTCACATGCATCATCTCACCAAGTCCTCCTGACCTTGCAAAAAGTGGGCTCTTACCCGCTGCAGGTCTACCCTTTCCTCCAGTGGCCTCCCCCATCACAGAGTGAGAAAGGCCCACAACTAGTAATAGTGATAGCAGACACTCATGTGTCACCTACTGTGTGCTGAGTCTCTTAGCATTGGAGCAAAAAGCAGGCAACAAAACAGCTAGTTCTCGTGCTTGGAGGCAGCTTCTGGGGAGGAGAGACGGGGAGCCAGGTGAGGGGGAGCAGGAGTCCAGAGTGCATGGCGGGTGGGATGGGTCTGCAGTTTTAAATCCGTGATCAGTAGAGGTGAGGACAGGAGCTTTGTGGACGGAGACCCCTGCGGTGGGCATGTGGCTGCTGCGTTGGAGAAAAAGGACACAGAGCCTGTGAGGCTGGAGTGGAGGGAGATGGAGGGAGGGATGAAGATAGAGAAATTGGAGGCAGATCAAGTGGACTGTGGGCCCCGCCTCTTCGGAGGGGTTTGGAGCGGAGGAGGGGTGTGACCTGACTGGTCCCAACAGGTTCCCTGTGGCTGCTGTGCCGGGCGGGCAGGAGCCCAGGGCGGGGTTGGCTTCTGGCTGTGTTTTGAGGGGAGAGCTGACAGAATGTGCTGCGAGCGGAGGAAGAATGTGAGGCCGGGGTTGGACTGCTGATACCTGGGGAAGAGGCCTGCTGGAGGCGGGCAGGGAACACGTGTCGCCGAAGATCAGGGTGTGGATACTAAGTAATTGAATCCTCGACATAATCCTAGGAGATCGCGTCTGTATGTGTGCTTGTTTTATAATTTAAGGAAACAGGCCCAGAGGGGGCGAGGGATGTGTGCAGGTATTTCACCCCTTGCTGCCCTGTAGGGCCCTGAACGGAGGAGAGATCATATGACACCCCCCTCAGCCTACAGCAGCCCCCTAAGGAGGGGACAGAGAGGTCTCCCTGCCTCCAGGCCCCGGGTCCACACTGCAGACCTCAACGTTCCGGCTCCAGAACACGTGGCAGGAGTGGTGCTGACTGGTGTGGCCAAACCTGGGGCGCGGGCCACGGAGGTTCTTGACTTTGACCCCTTCTGTTGTGTGGCAACCTCGTCTGTTCCTCGCGGGACCAAGGAAAGTCACAGAAACTGCTGAGGGACAGGAGGTGTCGGCTAAGGCTGTCCTGAGCCCGGCCCCACTGGGTGCAGGATGCTGTGGCTCCAGTGCAGGCTCCGTCTGGTGCTTGGCAAGTGGGCATGTGGCCACAACGTTTGCCCCCCACACTGGGTGCCAGAGAGCAAGCAGCCTGCTCAGCCTGGTTGCAGCTGGAGGTCAGGTGATGGCCATGCAATGGTCAAGGAAAGTCCTCGCAGGTGCAGGGCGGCTGGGGTGCTGGACGGCTGGGGTGCCGGTTGGGTCCCCTTGGAGCTCTCCAGACTAGTCTGAGCTTGTAGGCACAGCCCAGGGTGCGAGTAACCAGCAGGAGACTTCAGGCTGCTCTGCCCAGATGTGGGTCCACCCGGGACGACTCTCCTGCCCTGGCTGTGGGACAAGGACCCCGGCTTCCCTGAGCTGCAGGTGCTCTCTGAGTAGCAAAACCAGGAAGCCCCGGAGCCCCTGCTTGCCAGCCCTTACAGGGTGGGTGCCTTACTTCGTGCAGGAAAGATTTCACAGCATGAGTCCAGGTGGAGTTTGGAGGATGAGGACGTTGGGGACCTCGAACAAGAAAGGGGCTGGGCTGCTTCAGCTCACTAAGAAGTCAGAGAAAAGGGGGTCTCGGGGTTGAGGGGGGGGCGTTGAAGAGGTTTCGAAACTGCTGCTGCCCAGGTCACCAGCCTCGTGGGGTCCCCTAGAGTTTAGGAGATGCTGTGGCTCCGATGCAGGAAGCGGGTGGGAAGCTGGGCAGGCTCCTGGGAAGGGGAGGTGCACTGGGTCCTTTGTCTTGAGCGGGTTTTAAAGGCTGAACAGTTAGGGGAGGTCTTAGGGGGAAGACCAATAGAATGTTCATCAGCTTGATGCTGATGTACCAAAATGAGATTTATTCTTTTCATCTGTCCTTGGCGTGTGGTTGGCAAATGGCACAAATTGGATTTCTGCTGTGGGTTAAGCTATTTACCCTCTGGTTGGGGAGAAGTACAAACCATTTAATACATACACGCACATATATATACACACATATGTATATTTTAATTTTTAAATCTTTATTGTTGAAAGTCTTACATAGTCCCCCTCCACTGACCCCTTGTAGCCTGCCCTGCCCTTGCCTTCACCACCCTATTGTCCGTGTCCATGGGTTATGCTTATATACACGCAGACAAGGTCTTCGGTTCATCTCTTCCCACCCATCCACCCTCCCCCGCCTTCCCTCTGAGGTTCCGCAGTCTGTTCTGTGTTTCCATGTCTCTGGATCTATTTTGCTCATCAGTTTATTTTGTTCATTAGATTCCACATGTGAGTGAGATCATGTGATCCTTGTCTTTGTCTGACTAGCTTATTTCGCTCAGCATAATACGCTCCAGGTCCCTCCATGTTGTCTCCAAGGGTAAGAGATCCTTCTTTTTACTGCTGCGTAGTATTCCATGGTGTAGAGGTATCACAGCTTTTTTTTTTTTTTTTTTTTTATCTGTTCATCTGCTGACGGGCACTTGGGCTGTTTCCAGATCTTAGCTGTGGTAAATTATGTTACTATGGACATAGGAGTGCGTAAGTTCTTTCTGATTAGTGTTTTGGGTTTCTTGGGATGTATTCCTAGAAGTGGGATCACTGGGTCATATGGCAGTTCCATGTTGAATCTTTTAAGGAAATTCCATGCTGCTTTCCATGACGGCTGCACAGTCTGCATTCCCACCAGCAGTGCAGGAGCTTCCCTTTTTTCCGCATCCTCGCCAGCTCCTGCCAATTGTTGATTTGTTGATGGGAGCCATTCTGATGGGTGTGGGGTGATCTCACTGTCATTTTTTGCATCTCTCTGATGATCAATGACTTTGAGCATTTGTTCATAATGTTTCTTGCCCGTCTATATGTCTGCTTTGGAGAAATGTCTATTTAGAGCCTTTGCCCATTTTCTAATTGGGTTGTCTTCCTTTTGTTATGAGTTCCTTACATATTTTGGATATTAACCCTTTTATCAGATGTATCCTTGGCAAACACGTTCTCCCATACAGTGGGCTTCCTTTTCGTTTTGTTGGTTTCTCTTGCTGTGTGGAAGCTTTTTATTTGGATGAAGTCCCTTTTGTTTATTTTCTCCTTACTTTCCTTTGTCCTAGGAGCTGTGTCTGTAAAGATATTGCTACGAGAAATGTCTGAGATTTTGCTGCCTATGATTTCTTCTAGGTTTTTGATGGTTTCATGACTTACATTTAAATCTTTTATCCACCTTGAGTTTGTTCTTGTGTATAAGTGTAAGTTTGTGGTCTAGTTTAATTTTTTCGCATGTATCTGTCCATTTATTGAAGAGGCTGTCTTGACTCCATTGTATGCTCTTGCCTCCTTTGTCGAATGTTAATGGAGCATAATGGCTTGGGTCGATTTCTGGGTTCTCTGTTCTGTTTCATCGATCTATGTGCATGTTCTTGTGCCAGTACCAGGCAGTTTTGATTATAGTGGCTTTGTAGTATAGCATGATATCTGGTATTGTAATCCCTCCAACTTTGTTGTTCTTTCTTGAGATTGCTGCAGTTGCTCTACCCAGCTTGGCTCAGTGGATAGAGCATTGGCCTGCAGCCTGAAAGGTCCTGGGTTCGATTCTGGTCAAGGGCACGTCTGGGTTGCGGGTTTGATCCCGAGTGTGGTGCATGCAGGAGGCAGCCAATCAATGATTCTCACTCATCATCGATGTTTCTCTCTCTCCCTCGCCCTTCCACTCTGAAATCAATAAAAAAAAAAAAAAAAAAAAAAAAAAAAAAAAAATATATATATATATATATATATATATATATATATATATATATATAATCTAAACTAATAAAAGAGAAATAGTAAAATTAACCGTTTCTCCGAGACAGGGTAAGCCACGCCCACCAGCCAATCAGAGCGGCTGTATGCAAATTAGCCTAGCCAACATGGCAGCCGCCACTCACGGACCTGAGTAAACGTTTAGGCAGCGTCCCTTGCAGCAGGAGCGAAAGTGATACTGTTTTCGGCCCTTGGCG
>PVJC01017029.1:0-32961 GCA_004026665.1 Murina feae | reverse complement strand
CTGGGCAGGGCATTTCCTCTGCATCCCTATTGGCAGGTCTGCAATCTCGCACTGCCCTTACAATTACAAAGAGTAGTACATATGTCTCTTTTTCTTTCCCCTTGACTTTCCCCTGTCCTCCACTACCCCAACAGGGTGGGGGTGGGGGGTGGGGGGGTTCTTGGTTAAAAATTTGGTCTATATGGAGAAACAAAAATTTTCATATAACGCAAAAATAGTATTGCAATGTATTTTTTTAAATTTCAACCTAAGTACAATTTACAAATACAATAAATAAAAAATTATGTATAGTGTTATTTTATTCTTTGGCATATTTCTCATTTGAGTGAATTTTTTAGTAGATTGCTGTCATTGTTTAAAAGGTCATGAAATTTTTCACAAGAATTTGTTAAATTATATTTCACACATAAAATGGCTTTCAAAGTCTCAGCACTTAATTGTGATTTTTCTGATGTCCACACTTTATTTACCGTAGAAAAAACATGTTCAGTCACAGCATTAGTTCCTGGTAAGGGCAGTGCATTATTATTTTAATTTTAATTTTAATCCTATATTTCTTTCTAAATAATAACAACACTAACTTGTATTATTTTTCCTCTGAATTTGCTGTAACGTAAGTCATAAGTGTCACTTTTAAGGCTGGCGCTAGACTTTTTGCCTCCACTATAAAATATAAATAATACAAGTACTGTCTGCTAAATTCAAGAACATTTATGTATTTATGAAATAAATAAATAACTTACTTACCTAAATTATCTGAATAGCTGATTTGTAATGACATCACTTGTTTAACTTGCTTACTAGCATGCAGTACGATGTGTATCGTCTGAGAGACAGTTACAAATGTTTTTGTCATTGCCAATCCCAAAAAGCCATTGTTCATTAAGTCCAAAGAATGGTGGTCGAATTCTAACAACTGATCAACAATGCGAACTTTGATGAGCAGTTCTCGATAATCAATTCTCAACAATTATTTGTTATTATTAAAGTTTAACATTATAAAATTAAGAAAAATAATATAAAAATTCATATCTGGCTAAATAGCCACATGGCCGCCGAAAACCGTATATTTCCTTCCCGTTCTCCCACCGTTCCCCAGCTTGTGCATTCTTTTCAAAAATCGGGATTTTTTAAAAACGCCACAGGATGTGGGACAAATTGTTAAAAATCGGGACTGGCCCACCAAAAGCGGCACGTCTGATCACCTTATTTTAAGCAGAAGCGTAATATGATGTGACTCATATTTTTAAATGATCACTCTGGCTGCCTATTGAACACAGGGACTGGAGTGGGTTAAGAGTTAGCAGGAAAACCAGTTTAGAAGGTGTTGCAATAATCAGGTGCCAGTCCAGGGCTGTAGAGAGGGTGTGAAGGAGCAGGTTGATCCTATACAATCTGAGCACCAAGTCATCGGAATCTGTGCACAGGTGGAATGTAGGGTGTGAAGGCAAGTGAGGAACCACGGTAAGTCCAAGGCTTTTCACCTGAGCATGTGAAGGGACGGTAGCACTGAGATGGGGAAAGGGAACAGCACTTGGGAGAGAAGGAAGGCTGTTTGGAAATATCCACCTAAATAGTGTCACCGCTGATGTATGAACATGTAATCGGGAGAACTGTGAGCTGCAGATGTGCATGTGAGTGTTGTTGTGACAGGATGATGCTGAGGCCGTGGATGAGGATAGAATCACCAGGCAGTGGAGGTGGTTAGAGGTGACATTAAAGGGCTGGGGGATGAGGAAGATGGGAAGGAAACAGGGGAGCAACAACCAGTGAGGAGAGGAAAGTCAGGAGCACGTCTTGAAAGCCAAGTAAAGAATCGTTGTCAAAGCATATAAGTATGACCAATGGACACAAACACTAGAACAGATGGGTGGGGGCCTGTGCTGGGGGGAGGGAGTGGCCGGGGTGAGGTCAGTAGGGGAAAAGGGAGACATATGTAATACTTCAATCAATAAAGAATTAAGGGAAAAAAAGGATCATTGTCAACACTTCTAGGTGCTCAAATAAGATGAAAGTTGAGATGAGAATTGATCAGTGGTGTTATGAGGAAGGGAGCATCCCCGAAAGGAGTCCCTCACGCACGCTTGTGTCTACCCACAATGTTGGGGAGCACTCCCCATAAGCCAACAGAGTCCCATGCAGGTTACACACACAGGGGAGTTTATGCAATGGAGCTAGCACAGAGTGCCTCGTGTTGGGGGCAAGATCAGGCCAGGAGGGGAGGAATGTTGGGGGCGAGATCAGGCTGGCAGGGGAGGGCAGTTAGGGGTCATCAGGCAGGCAGAGAAAGTTAGGGGTGATCAGGCCAGCAGGGGAGAGCAATTAGGGGGCAAGATCAGGCTGGCAGGGGAGGGCAGTTGGGGGTGACCAGGCTGGCAGGGGAGAGCAGGTAGGGGCGATCAGGCTGGCAGGCAGGTGAGTGGTTAGGAGCCAGTGGTCCCAGATTGTGAGAGGGATGTCTGACTACTGTGGGATCAGACCTAAACCAACAGTTGGACATCCTCCAAGGGGTCTCTGATTGGAGAGGGTGCAGGCTGGGCTGAGGAAACCCCCCCTCCTTGTACAAATTTTGTGCACCAGGCCACTAGTAAATAATAATAAGCTATAAATAAAAGACTTGTATGAACTGAATCTTTATTGATACACTTATCCTATATAATAAAAGCCCAATATGCAAATTGTCCCCTCTATTGGGAGTTCAAGGGGCGGGGCTGGCGGCAGTGGTGGCAGGAGGCCAGTAGGGACCCTACCCGTGCATGAATTTCATGCACTGGCCTCTAGTTAAAATATAATGGTGAAACACTGATGTATTTTATTTTTCAGTTTTTAAAGGAAGTAGATCTTTAGGTATCCTATATAATAAAAGCCTAATATGCAAATCGATTGAATGGTGGAATGACCAATTGGCGGGGAGTGGGACTAGCGAGCAGGTGGCACCAGGCCAGCCTAGGTGGGTGCCAGTAGGCAGAGGGAGGGGACAGCGATCAGGGGATGGCAGTGACCAGTGGTGGCAGAGGAGCGATCGAGGGGTGAGGCCAGCCGCTCACCAGCGGGTACCATCCCTTGCTCAGTCCACAGATCACCTCCCACAGAAGGAGACCAGACTGTAGCTTAGGCCCGCTTCCTAGGGGGAGTAGGCCTAAGCCATGAGTCAGACATCCCCAGAGGGCCCCTTGGTTATATAGTAGTAGAATTTCAGTACAACAGTAGGTTACAATGTTAACATTTTAACAATTTTTATTGTTAAATTTACACTGAGATGAGCCTATGGTTTTATTGCTTTAGCTGTTTGGGTCAGGTTTGTTTCAGGGTTACACTGGCTTTACATAAAGTACAGGGAAGCCTTCCTTCTCTCTGTGTTCACAGAAGTAACCCTTCCTAGAAATTTGAAGGAATTCTGCTATAAAGCATTCTTTGGTGTTACATAATAGCACTCTCAAGGCTTTTATGTTATCATTGATTTCCTTTGAGACAATTTGGTTGAATTATATTTTTCCAGAAAAAAATAAGTCTTTCATATAGCTTTTTAAACTTACAGTCATAGGATTGAGTACTTTACATAAATCTAATAACTCCCCTAGAAACTTGAAAAGAAAGAGAATTATCTGTAGATAATAGTTCATATTATTTTATATATTTCTAATTATCTCGACACTGTAGTTCCTCTTTAAATTTCCTTCTCCTTTCTAGAGGGAATATGCTTAATCTATGTTTTACATGCTGTGCTTTCTGCCATATTTTAAAAGTCTTTTACTCTAAAATAAAGCACAAATAAAGAGAACAAAAGAGAATGTAGAGATCAATGAATTATTATGAAGTGAATAATCTTATTTTAAACAACTGTATTGAGGTATGATTGACATGTAAAAAGTTGTACATAATTAATGCTACAACTCAATGAGTTTGCAGATATGAGTACACCCATGAACCCATCACCACCATCAAGACCATAAATATATTCAACTCCCAAAATTTCCTCTTACTCCCATTATTATTATTATTATTAGTTTACTTAGTGAGAGAAACACTTAACATAAGATCTACCCTCTTAAAAAGTTTTAAACATATAATACAGGATTATTAGCTACAGACACTATGCTATAGACATCTGAAGAACTTTCCTCTCTATACATATAAAAGCCTAAGTGACAGTCCGACCATTTGACCATTCACCTGATAACTATGATGTACAATAACCACCAGGGGGCAGACGCTCTTACCAGTGGAGTAGGGAGCATGATTCCTCACAGAATCAGCTGTGGGTTAGGCTGCTGCTGAGGCACTATTGGCCCTGAATCTGCTTCACCCGCACCTCAGACCCAGATAGAAGGGAGGAGGGAGCCCGATTCTGGAACCAACCTCTCCCAATCCAGGACCCCTTAGGGCAGTGGTTCTCAACCTTCTGGCCCTTTAAATACAGTTCCTCATGTTGTGACCCAACCAAAAAATTATTTTCGTTGCTACTTCATAACTGTAATGTTGCTACTGTTATGAATCGTAATGTAAATATCTGATATTCAGGATGGTCTTAGGTGACCCCTGTGAAAGGGTTGTTCAACTGCCAAAGGGGTTGTGACCCACAGGTTGAGAACCACTGCCTTAGGGGATGGCAGAGGGCTGGTTTGGGCCCAATTTCTACAGGCCAGGCCAACGGACCCCCACAGGTGCATGAACCCATGCACCAGACCTCTAGTTTTACATAACTGAAATAAAATGAATAACTTTATTCATTTTAGGTTAATAAATAGAATTTTAACAGCCATCTCAGAAGCCCTTCCATTTTCCATCTTTTGTTGTTGTTGTCTTGGTTGAATTTTACTTTTTAAAAATATATTCTATTGATTTTTTACAGAGAGAAGGGAGAAGGATAGAGAGTTAGAAACATCGATGAGAGAGAAACATCAATCAGCTGCTTCTTGCACAGCCCCTACTGGGGACGCGCCCACAACCAAGGTACATGCCCTCGACCGGAATCGAATCTGGGACCTTTCAGTCCGCAGGCCAACGCTCTACCCACTGAGCCAAACCAGTCAGGGCTAGTTTTAAGTGTACGACATAATGATTAATATTTGTATATATTGAAAAATGAACACCACAGTAAATTAACATCCATCACTTCACCTAGTTACAATTCTTTCTTGTGATGAGAACTTTTAAGATCTACTCTCTTAGCAACTTTCAAACCTACAATATGGAATTGTCACCGATAGGCACCATGCTGTGCATCGCCCCGCAGGACGTGCTTAGCCACAACTCTTCTCCCTTCAGAAGTACTCACTGCCCTGACTTTTACAAAATTCACTTCCTTGCTTTTCCTTATGATTTTTATCTAAAACAGGAAATTACTTTTAAGTGTCTTTTAATCTAACATTCTCTCCCTTTCCCTTTTTTCCGTTATCATAAGTATCTTGAAAAAACAACTCTATAAAAAAACTCTATAGGTCCAGGGAATTGGACCTATAGGGTTTTTCACAGTTTGCCATACTTCTGTGTTTTCCTTATTTCCTGCAAAATGCACATGCTTCATGAGACTCTGGTCCGATTCCCTTGCCAGGATTGTGATTGTGATACATTCTTTCACTAAGAAGCACATTTTTTAAAAAGTTAGCATCCACTGATGGTCAACACTTAGATCCGTTAAATCATCGGGGATTCTAAAATGCCAATATTCTCTCATTTCGTTTTCATTCTATAGCTAGAATAATTTACAAGGAGATTTTCCCCCTGATCATTTGGTTACTCGGTGGTAAGGTCGATAGGAAAGTAAAGATAAATGCTTGATCCATTTCGTGTAATCTAGCAATGAATAAAGATTGCAAGACTACTGTTGCTCCCAGAATAGCATCGCTAGACGGCCTCTTCTGCTTACCTGACTCTTCTTGGAATTCATCTTTCAAGTTTAAAAGTAAATTCAGCCACGCTACACCTGAGGTAGGTAGGAAAATGGCCTTTGTGAGCTTTTTTCCTGCACGTTGTGCTCTCTTTATGTGAGGAGGAGGCGACCCCGCTTTCTCTGTGTTGTGTGCTCTCCTGTGTGGGGGACTTGGGAAGGTGGGGACAAGAGAGCTCTGTTTGTGTCCTCATTGAGGGTTTGAAGAAGCACCTCTTCTCTTCGGGATTGGTCCCCTACTTTAGCGAGCCAGGGGTTCTGTACTGAATGTTTGTGACACTCCCCATTCGTATGTTGAACCCCCAAGGTGATGGTATTTGGAGATGGCCTTGGGGTGGTGAATAGATGCAGATGAGATGATGGGATCAGTGGTTTTCTAAGAAGAGGAAGAGAAATCATCTGCACCAAGGAGAGGCCCTGTGAGCACAGCGGGAGGTGGCCAGCGGGAGGCGCTCTCCTTCCCACCCTCCCACCCTCCCACCCCCTGTCTCCGCCCCCACAAGCCAGGAAGAGAGCCACCATGACACCCCTCTTCTGACCTCGGACTTCCCGGTTGCAGACTGTGAGAAAACAAGTGTCTGTTAAAGCCACTTGGTGTCTGGTATTTTGTTCCAACAGCCCAAGAAGATAAGGCAGAGGGGAGAGGTCAGGCTCTCAGGGGGAGGGAGGCATAGCTTTGTTCTGTTTTCCCCTCTTTCTTACACAACCATCTTTGCTCTGTGGACATTCCTCACCCTTGTTTCTAGAGGCCTGGATCATAAGACTCCCTGCCCCACGGTCTAGTTGGAGAAGATGTGTCACTTTCAAGAAGATTGACACCATTAAACAATAACAAAGTTAGCCCTGGGCGGGGCAGCCAGGGCAGAAGTGCTCCTCCAGGCCTCCTGGCCCGGCCAGCTCTCCCTGTGTTCAGTATCGGTGCGAATTGCCAGGACTGGCTTTAGTTGCGTCTCTGAAAACTGCACATTTTTGGGAAGGGAAGTTGCCCAACAATCTCTGATGTTTTTTCCTTCACACCGATTCAAATTTATTGTATCTCTGCCAGAGATTTGAGCTATATGTAGTAGTATTTACTTGATTCAGTTGATAAACATTTTCTTATTCATTTTTATTTCTTTTTTATTATATCTGTCAGTTTCCAAGAGGAGCCTTTATAAGGGGTTTTCATAAGGTAGTGTCCATTTTATTTCCTTTCAAATAAAAGTGAGTGAGTTTCTCTAAACCACAAGATAGCATCCCATGTAGCAGTTCATCTCATATAGCAGTTCTCAAAGTGTATTCCTCAGAACCCAATTCTACATCATGTTATAGGAATTATAAGAGTAAAGGTTTTGCAAAGTCAAATAAATATTCATAACACAAGTGAAACAAAAATTAAACACGATTCTTTACTGAAGGGCTTTTCAGCACCTTGAATATGCAAAAGCTATTGCATGAGACAGATATACGGCATTTCACAGCATTTATTTAAATTCAGCATCTCTTATTTCCTATAAAGCATTACAAACGAAAAATAAATTTGTAGACTTGTGTGAAATACTGGTATAATAGCATCATTTCCTAACCGTAGGTGGAAAAGTGAGGAATAAAGGAAAAGTCTTCAGAATGTGAGCCTTGCGAATGTAATCATGAAAACATGCCTCCACTCCCCCCTTCTCCTCTGCCCTCCGGCTCCTTCCTTTCCTCCTTTCATGCCAAAAATGCTGAAATGCCCCTTCCTCACTGCAGGGAGGTAATGTGCCTACAGCCCACTCCCCGGGAGCACTGTGAGGACGGAATGAAGCCATAGGTGTAGAGTGCTGTAAAAAATCCCATTGCCTGACACTGGAACCCATGCCGACCAGTTTTCTTCTTTAATTTTATTTTTAATTACAGTTTACATTTAATATTATTTTATATTGGTTTCAGGTGTACAGATTAGTGGTCAGACAATCATATACTTTACAAAGTATTTCCCCTGATACTTCAAGCACCCACCTAGCACCATCCAGAGTTATTACAATACTAGAGGCTCAGTGCACGAAATTCATGCATGGAGGTGGGAGGGGGTCCCTCAGCCTGGCCTGCACCCTCTCCAATCTGGGATCCCTCTCACAATCCAGAACCACTGACTCCTAAGTGCTCATCTGCCTGCCTGCCTGATGCCCCTAACTGCTCCCCTGTTGGCCTGATGGCTCTAACTGCTCTTTCCTCCTGGCCGCCCCCCCCAACTGCTCTCTCTTGCTGGCCTGATCCCCCTAACTGCCTATCTGCTCTCCCCTCATGGCCTAAACCCCCTAATTGCCCATCTGCTCTCCCTTCCTCTTTGTGCCTTCAGACCCTGGTGCAGGAGTGCTGAGAGCTCTCCACTGAGGCCCCATAACCGTCCTGATGCTCCCCTCCAGGCTGGGCAGTGCAGCGGGTCTGCATGTGCCTCTGCTGGGGGGGACTGCCCCTGGCGGCAGCATCATGTCCCGGTGGCACAAGTCCCCAGCCCCACCCCCACTCACCTGCTCTAATGTGTATGCAGCCTGTTGCAAGGTTGTGATTGGGACACCTTTAGGACCAATTAGCATATTACCTCTCTCTCTCTCTCTCTCTCTCTTTCTCTCTCTCTCTCTCTCTCTCTCTCTCTCTCTCTCTCTATATATATATATATATATATATATATATATATATATATATACACACACACATACATACACACACACATATACATATATATACATATACATACATACATATATATTACTGACCATATTCTCCACGCTGTATTTTACATCCCCATGACTATCGGTGAGTACCAATTTGTACTTCCCAATCCCTTCACCTTTTTCACCCAGTCCGCCGAACCTGAACTCTCTCCCATCTGGCAACCATCTGTCTGTTTCTCTGTGCCTATGGGTCTGTTTCTGTTTTGTTGTTTATTTTTTTGTTTTTTGCATTCCACATGTAAGTGAAGTCATATGGTGCTTGAGTTTTTTTTTGTCTGACTTATTTCACTGAGCATAACACCCTCTAGGTTCATCTCTGCTGTTGCCAATGGTAAGATTTCATTCTTTTTTATGGCTGAGTAATATTCCATTGTATGTAGATACCACAGCTTTTTCATCCACACTCGTCTATTGATGAGCACTTGGGTTGCTTCTATAATATTTGGTTGAACACACTGGTGTGTTCAGATTCCTTGTG
Organism: Murina feae; assembly: GCA_004026665.1. Lineage (NCBI taxonomy): Eukaryota > Metazoa > Chordata > Mammalia > Chiroptera > Vespertilionidae > Murina > Murina feae. The sequence continues at coordinate 23,900 of PVJC01017029.1, read as the reverse complement.
AAATATGTTGTGAGTTCCTAATATTTACAAGTATGTGATATTGTATACTTTTCTTTTTAAAGACATAGCATACATGCTCCAGATTGTACTTATAACAACACCATTGTCATTCTTTTGATTTCAAATGTGATTTCTTAAGTGGGGGAGAAAGGGGACAGTTCTAGCTCACCTTTTGGAAATGGCCTAGGGATGGATGGTCTCTGTCGCTGTGCGCATGTGAGGGCAGCATAAAGGTTGGGAATAGACACAGCAGACTCTGTGCCTGGGAGGGGCAGACAGTCACCATTTTGGTGAAGTAGGAGTGCATGAGGCCCAGACTTGATGTTGCCGAGACTTAATCCCATGCACCATGGACCGGCCTTGCAGACGATGACTCACTTGGTAACGACTGAGTTTAGAAGCTCTTGGCAGAAACATGACTTGGGAAAAAGTCCAAAGCTTTTGCAAATATCCCTGGGAACAGCATGGGATGAAGGCACTGGTTTGGCTGCTACTGTGAGTGAAGTATGAACGTTTCAAGAAGAATTTTTATTTGTATAAGATGATGTTAACAGGTTATCAAATCAGTTGGCCACCTTAGATTTTTCTTTTCAGGGCTAACGAATTTCATACAGGGGAAGAGTTCTGTGCTGGCTGGATGTGACAGTCAATGCAGGGGCACTCAGCCTGGCTGAGCATAGATGTGACACACAGGTCCAGTGTGGAGGCAGCCTCCACAATGCAGGAAACAGGCACACTTTTTGTTTAGTTGCAACGCAAGGACCTTATGATTCAGGGCGGACTTGTTCTGCCCTCCTACTAACCTGGGGCACCTAGCAACATGGAAAAGCATCTTGTGCCTGCATGTCGCTGCTCCAGTCCATACAGTGGTGACATGGCACAACCCTTTGGGGGCAGATGTCTTTGGGGCATGCCCTCTTGTAGACAAAACAAGAAACCCAAAGCCACCGAGACTTTTCTGTGTTGATTCTCCACACCGAATCGCCCCTAATTTGTCTTGATTGGCAAGTATTCTTTTAGATACAGGAAATACATCCACCCAGAATGACGGGGTTTTGTTCTTCAGGCTTCCTTTTGGAAAGCATGTCACCAGCAAATCACCTTGGACCTGCATCTGCCAAGTGCTCCTTATTGCACAGCTCACCTGGCTGTTTGGCGTCTCACACGCCACAGGTGCTGTAGAATTCAGTGCACCTTGCTTCTAGAAACTGCCTTCGTCAGGGTGGTCAGCCCCTGGGGAAGACCCCAGCTCCTAGTCTGTACACAGTGTCTCTGACATTGGTACTGTATTAATATACAGCATGCACGGGTTTTAGAGTTTATAGAATGTGTTTCTCACACTTGCTCTTGATGTTTTCATGGTAGTGTTTAGAGTTATACATTTGGATGCAGATCTTCAATGCAGGTCAGGTTGAAAGGCGCAGAAGGAGCCATGGCTGGGTTTGGGGGTCAGTGACCTTGCTGCTGAGGCTGCCTCAGTGGAGGGCAGGCAGATGTGAAGGGACTGTCTCATTCCTATCTATGAGTGTTGCATGCTGAGCTATGCCATTCTCCGGGTGGGGCAAGACAGGTGTGATTCATCTCTGGTTGGAAAGTTGGAGCCCAGGTGGTTGGCACGTGTCTTCCCTAGAGAGCCAAGCCTTGGGGGCAGATCCCTCATCACAAGGGACAGGCACACCCAGAAAGGCCCTGATAAGCATTACATGTAGTCCTAGGACTCAAACATGACCTAGCGTTTAGGAAAGGCTTCAGTTCCTAGAGGGCAGCCAAGAAAATTGGGCAGAGGAACGGGACAGGCCAGGAGTGGGAGCAGCATCTTGGGAGACTAGCGGGGCTCTTGCTAGGAGAGCCCTGGCAAATGTCTCCAGCGCCACTGAGCACCCAGTCTGGAGCCCAGCTGTTGCAGTGAGGCCCTCGGAAGAGTGTTCTGAAGGTGAGACCTGGTCCAGTCAAGGGGCAGGGCCAGTACAAGTGGACATTAGTCCCTCCCCAGAAGATTCAGGGTGAAGAAAAACACTGCTTATTCTGCTTACGCTCCGGATGGACCAAGAGCCACAGTTGCTTGTGGGAACCACTGTCCGGCTCACCTGAGGGCTTGGAACCATGGCAGCCAGGGTGATGAGTGCCAAAGAGCAGCTGGTTCTTCCTGTCTCTCCTTGAATTTACTTGTCTTGTCGCCACTGCTCTTTATCCTGCTCTCAGTGAGGGAGGGGCATGGTGATGTGCCCTCCACAACATTGGGCAAAGAAGACATTGGGGGGTGGGAGGAAAGCCAAGGGGCGGTAACCGAGAGGGAAGGAGGTGTCCTTCGACTAGTTTGGGCTTGCAGCTTGATGGATGCCCTGGGTACTTCTAAATATATCAGTGCTTGGGTTTCACCTCAGAACACTGTTGTCAGGGTCACTGTGTGTGAGACCCAGATATTGTTGCTTTTCATTTTAAAGCTCCTTGGGTGATTATAATATGCAGCCAAGATTAAAGTTTAGTGACTACCCATGTTCCGTTACAAAGGCATGTAAGAATTGTAAACTGAGCACAAGAATGTAGAATGAATATATATATTACACACACGCACACTAGAGGCCCAGTGCATGAATTCGTACATGGGGTCCCTCTGCCTGGCGGGTGATCAGGGCTGATTGGGGCTGTCTTGCCCAGTCCTGAACGACTGGACCCCAGCAGCAAGCTAACCTACTGGTTGGAGCATCTGCCCCCTGGTGATCAGTGTTCATCATAGCAACTGGTCAAGCAGTTGACTGAATGGTAGACTGATTGGTCACTTAGCGTATTATGCTTTTATTATATAAGACATAAACATACACACACACTAGGGGCCCGGTGCATGAAATTTGTGCACTGTGGGGGGGATTTCCTCAGCCCAGTCTGCCCCCTCTCACATGTTGAGAGCCCTCAAGGGGTGTCCTATTGACAGCTTAGGTCTACTCCCTGCTTCCTTTGGGGAGCGGGCCTAAGCCACAGTCTGGCCACCCTTTGTGAGAGGAGACCAGGCTGATAAGGGGAAGCCCCCAGCCCCATCACCCAGCTGCTGCAGCTACTGCAGTCACCACAGCCACCAAGGTGTTTTCATCAACATGGACTCCAGTCCCTTCACCATGAAGAAATGAAAACTTTCTTTAGGCATTTTCAAGATGTGTCTTTCATAGAATATGACATTTTTTTCTTTCTCTTTTTTTATCCTCACCTGAGGATATGTTTCCATTGATTTTTAGAGAATGTGGAAGAGAAGGGAAAGACAGAGAGAAACATCAAAGTGAGAAGAACACTTTGATTGGTTGCTTCCTGCATATGCCTTGACCTGGGCCCTGGCCAGGGCGGAGCCTACAACCTAGGTACATGCCCTTGGTCAGAATTGAACCCAGACCATGCGATCAGCAGGCTGAGGCATTATACACTGAGCCAAACTGGCTAGGGCAGGATATGACATTTCTTAGCCCTCCAGCAGTGGACCTTCATTTTTTTTCTCCAGGAGTGTGGTAGAAAAACTTAGATCACCTTTTTGGATTCTTATTACCCAAGTCACTAAGAATATTACCAGTGGCATACAGGGAGCTTAGCCAATGAGTGTTAAGAAAAGGTGTTTCTTCTGTAGTTCACTCTGATCACCAGCTCCACCCCAGCCCCACCAATCACAGCTCCACCCCTGCCCAGGCCTGTAACCTCTGGCTGAGGATGCAGGCCTGGGCAGGGTACCCCCAAGCCCCTCTGATTGCCTTCTTCACAGAACCTAGGCCCCTGCAATCACCAGCTCTGATCCTGCCCTCTGCCATCGCTGGCTCTGTCCTTGCCCCACTGGCAGCCTCTGGCCAAGGCTGTAGACCTGGGAAGGGGACCCCCAGACCTCTGCTTTGCCGGCTCCATTGGTGCCCAGACCCCTGTGATCAAAGACTCCACCCCTGAGCCTCCAATCACTGACTCTGCGGAGCCCAGGCCCCTGCAATCTCCAGCCTTTCCCCTGCCCAGGCCTGTGGCCTCTGGCCCAGGCCTTATGCCTGGTTAGGGCACCCTCATACTCCTCCGATCACCAGCTCTGCCCCTGCCCCCTTCTATTATCGGCTCTGCCCTTGCCCATGACTGAGGCCTCTGGTGAAGGCCTCTGGCCTGGGAAGGGGACCCCCAGCCCCCTCTGATGGCCTGTTCTGCCCCTCAGGCCCCCTGCCTCCCCCACCACCTGCCTGGTTAATAGGCCTGACCACTTCAGTGGCAGGGCTGAGCTGGACTGGGTGCCACCATCTTGTGGCCATGGGAGCAGCCATCTTTGTGACTGAGTGAGGCCTAATTTGCATATTACTCTTTTATTAGATAGGATATATATATATATATATATATATATATATATATATATATTTGGAGAAATTTTCATATAGCTCCAAATGTGTGGGTGGGTGAAGAAATCCTTTTTTTTAAATATTCACTTAGTTACTGCATTTACACAAATTCTACTGTGAAGCACTCCCCAAGGTATGCTCTGGAATATTCTAAAATTCTCCAAGCCCCACACTTCTCTCCCCGCCCCTGCCCGCATTCTCTTTTTCTTTTTTTAGATTCAGTAAAAAAAAATTATATGTAAAATATAAACTTACTGAACATTCTCCCCCTCCTCTTCTTCTTCATTTCCTATGTTATTGGTGAAACATTGCCCAAGCCCAGCTGATCTTAGGTAAGATGTTTTTCTCCACAGAAACGTTGCTCTACTAGTGTCCTGTGGCCACGTGCTTGGGAAGGTGACTGTGGGAACAGGCTGAGGGAAGGAATAAACACAGTCATTAGGAGGGTGAGTCCTCGCTGCCCGTGGCTATCCCTATAGTTTGCCAACTTTCCAGCTCTGAGTGGTTCCCAGTCTCAGTGTTGCTCTTACATTCATGAACAGCCCTTAAGATTTTTCTCATACTGTTCAGTTAAGAACTTGGGAGAGCCCTTGCGGGAAGGAGGAATTGAGGCAATGTGCCCTCAGAGACCGATGTTCCTTCCTCCCCTTTTGCTGTGACTGCCCTAGGAACAGCCTGGGCTACGTACAGATGAACACATAAACAGATGGACCTGTGTGAACATATGGCCTCGGGAGTGGGGCAGCTTGAGTGTCCTTACAGGAGACTCTCTGATGATTTCGGAGAATGCTCAAATTCTTAAAGCCCATCTTAGAAACCTGAAAACATGACTTTACTTTTCCACATTTGAACCATCTCTCTCCGAATGGTGTTTTAGCTTTTAGGGAGAAGGTGGGGGTCTTTCTATGTCGGGAAGATTTCCAGGAAAAGAACCACTGTCTGACTCCCTCTCCATGTCCAGAACGCTGTCATGCCATCATGATTAGTGCTATTTACGACATCAGCCAAGAAAAAGTAGTTGATGAAGAACTCCGACCCCGCAGAAGCATTGGAGTCTCCCTGTAGCTTCCGCAGGAAATTTTAGCTCCACCATGACCCATGCAGTGAGGGTCCTCACTCCGCTCTGGGAAGGAAACTGAAATGTTGTCCTCCATCATTGGTCAGGGGGAAGGAGAGGGGGGCTGAGGAGGAGCCAGCAGACAAGTCCTGTTCCCTTATGAGAATTGGGAAAGAATGAGGGAGAAGTAAATCTTCTACCCATTAGACTTTCAAGTTATTACTTTTCTGGAAAAGCAACTATAGTTTTGTGCTGGGTGAATACACACAAAACATTGGACAAAATAATCAAGTTGTTGAGAGAACATCCTGGTAACAATAATGGAAGTTGTGAATGCTGCATTTCTTGATATTTAAGCACTTGATATTTTGTGCTTTTAAAAACATGTGTAATTTGCTTTGCCTTCTCTGCTTGTTTTTGACAAGATTGTTTTTGTCTGTGACTGTGGCCATCGAGGCAAGCCAGGGTTGAGTAGAATCTTCCTCTTCCTCCTCCTTCTCTACTTCCTCCTCTTTCAGCATTACCAATACTCTGATGAGTGTCATATCTGAAAAGTAAAAAACCCCCACAAAAAACCTCTCATATTCTCCAGAAAATTATTCTTTGTAGATCTCAGTTTTTCATTCCTTTTTTGTTGTTTAGCATGAACAGAAAAGTGATATTTTATTCAACCACCAGAGGGAGTCCCCTAATCTATGGATTCTAAATGCCAACAAGAATAAAATAAATAAAATAAAATAACTAAGTCACAAACTTTATATGTTTTATGGCCGAAAATATAAAATGCATTCGGTGGTGCATCATGGTAAAGTGGCTCACCCATCAGGTCTTTTGTACATAAAGTGTTTAAAATCTTGTCCTACGGCAGATGCCACATCATCTTAATGAACGGTTATTAAATAATAGACTGTGGTTTTGTGTTCTTCCTCTGGGAGAAACAAGTGTTGCAGATCCTTTCCCCGCCATGTTATGTGGGTGTGGAATGGGAAAGGAAACTGTCCAATCGCTTCCTGCAGGCAGAGCTGGCCCCTGCAGCTGCACTCTCTCCAGTATTGAGGAGTCCTGCATCTCCCAGAAAACCTTTTCCAATGCCAGCATCATATAGCAAGCCCCTGCGTGACATGCCTCTGTGGATGGCCAGGAACTGTCTCTGAGGGCAGTTCTTGGGGGTGGAGGGCAGTTCCTGGGAGCACTCAGCGTCCTCTGTGGCCTCTAAAGCTCCTCCACGTTTTCTCACACAGTAACGCAGTTCTCCCTGCTTTGTGCTGTGGAAATTGTTGCTCACAGGGGTTAAGCAAATTACTGAAGGCCATGGAGCCTATGGGTGAGCCCTGGGAGTGGGGCCAGGACGCTTCGCGGCTTCGCAAGGCTGCAAGCTACCTGTTTCTCCCATACACTGACTTAGCGTCAGGTACTTTAATTCCCATCTCTGAGTGCATGTCAGTGGTGTTTCGACACCATAAGTAGAATGTTGTCTCAGTGGGAAAGGAGATCATAGACGCTGAATAGTGACAGAACCTACTTATTCTCAGGCAGCATTGATATAGCTCCCTCTCCCCCCTGGCCCCACTTAATCTCCATTCTCTACGGTCTGCAGACTGCTTACAGATATAGTCAATGTACCCACAGCTTTCAATAAAGACACTGCCTGTATATTAGCATTTTGGACCAAAAAAATAATCTAGTTGACGCTAGCCTAACTCTGCATTTCAATCAGGTGTGTATCTCTGTGAATATTTAAAATGTATTTGTCAATAAAGTAGAATATTAAATATAGAAAGTCTTCATCTTGACACTTTTTTTTCCCCACAAGCATTGCCACTCGCTAACAAACATATGTGATAGGTGGGCTGATTGTGGTTTATGGGAGCTTGCCGAGATCCTTCTCTCCAAATCCGAGAGGCCGGGGCCACACTCTGGTCTCCCAGACACAAGGAAGCAACAAGCCCTGTGCCACTCCTGGGCCAGCCTCTGTGGCAGGTGCACAGGAAACACACCACAGCCCGGCCCTGCGGCAGTCTAGCTCCCTCAGGAGCATGGGCCTTCCCGAGGGCTCTCTCTCCTGACCACCACTGGCCCGGCCACGGCTCCTTACAAAGCCCTTGGCTGATCTTGCACTGAAGTTCAGGCAGGGTCCTCGCCACCCACATTCTGTGACTTTCACTAATATGTACGTGTGACTCCTGCCTCCTCCACACACCACAAGGGACAGGCACCCAGTGACAACGTGTTCAAACGCCCAAGGACAAGCAGGGAGCCACGAAAATGTGAAAAAAGGAAAGAAATGAATACAGTTAAAAACGCATTTCCGGTGCTACCTTCGCATCGCAGGAGATGGAGTTAATTTCACTTACTGCAAAGCGAACAACCTCTGTCACTGCTGGAGGTGAGTGGACTTCAGGGTTAAAGCGAGGGCTATTTACATTTTTTTTTCAGCAGAAAATTACTTCTGGATAGTGTGCTCATTCTTACCCTTTAATTTCAACTTTAATAGTTCTCTGACTATGTTCCACGCAAATGTTATAATCCCCCAGATGAGTCATATGTTCTTGGGAAATTTCCTTCCCAAAGAGGAAGCTGTGAACATTCGTTTTGCCTTCCCTTTCCAGGCACTGATTTTCATTTTTTACCGTCCTTCCTAAAATCCCGAGCAAAGGTGCACAAAGCACTGCTATTTTCAATGAGAGGAGCACCACACAAAAATTAAAAATCTCAAATCTGTGGAAGGCTCCATGAAAAAGTAGCAGTCCCGGTGGCTGATCCAGGCAGATTGACCTGTGCTCCCAACCTCACTGTTCAGTGTGATGCAAAGACACAGGCCTGTCACCAAGATCTGAGCTTCTGCTTCACCACTTACTGAGTTATCGTGGACATGTTAGACTGTCCCTGTGCCTCAGTTTTCTCATCTGTGAAATGGGGATAATACTAGTACTTATTTTGTTGTAAAAATTAAGTGTTTTAATTTGTAAATTATGAGTTTTAATAAAAAACAAAACAGTACTTGACAGTGGTATTTGTTTAAATAAAATAAACACACACATTTTTTCCACACTACTACTATGGTCTAGTCAACAATTTCAAATTAATGACTGGGTTTGTTTTTCCCCTCTATCCAGAATACTTGTGTTAGAAGTTTATTTGACTTTCCAAAAGGATTATTCAGAGGGAATTTCTGAAAAAATTTGTCTCCTCTGGGTTACATAGATGTTTCTTGACTTAAACAGGACACAGATTGCCAATCTAATCTAATAAAAGAGTAATATTGAAATTGACTGTTTCTACGGGATGCCTAAGCCATGCCCACCAGCCAATCAGAGCAGCTGTATGCAAATTAACCCAGCCAAGATGGAGGCCGGCAGTCACGGAGCTAGAGTAAACAGCAGGCTTCCCTTGCACCAAGAGTAAACTGTCTGCCTAGGCCGGCTGGGCTTCTCCCAGCTCAGGTAACATAGTTGCAACATTGTTTCAATTATAGAAGCCTCAGAGCTGAAGCAAACAGCAGGCTTCCATTGCACCAGGGATGGAGGAAACTGTCTGCCTAGGCCAGCTTGGCTTCTCCCAGCTCAGGCAACATAGTTACAACATTCTTTCAATTATAGAAGCCATGGAGCTAAAGCCAACGGGAGGCTTCATTACTTGCGTAGCCCTTGGCTTAAAGGAACAGTGTATCAATTATAGAAGATAAATAAACCCCAGAAACCTGCTTCCAGCCAGCCTTGCTGGGACATTGGGTCAATGGGAGCTGTGGGCAGCCTGAAAGCCTGAAAACAGCCCTCATCTCATCACCCAGGCTGGCCACACCCCAATGGGGTGGGGGTCCACACGGGGGGGCTTGGCCAGCTTGCAAACAGCCATCAGCCCCTCACTCAGGTTGGCCAGACATGCCAGCAGGTGGACATCCCTAGAGGGGTCCCAGACTGTGAGAGGGCACAAGCCAGGCTGAGGGACCTCCCGAGTGCACAAATATTTGTGCACTGGGCCCCTAGTATATTAATAATGTATTTTGAGTCCTTGGAAAAGTAGAGATACTGTTCAGGTTTACCCAGATGCCGGCAAAACAAATGGAGATGTGTGCCTTTCTCTCCTCTTTGTGCCACTCAGCGGTGAAGGAATAACCACTCATGGTTTCCTTTGGGAGGGCAGTTAGAAAAGATGGAAAGCACCTCTGAGTCCAGTTGACTTACTTACATGCAGAAAGGAGGTACAATTATGTGCTGTGGAGTAGGCACCACCAGCATTTGAATGAGCCAGGTTTTCGCACCAGCTAACTGGGAATAGAACCACCCTGCACACATTCCCATATGCTGTCGGTCACTGAGGTCTGGCAGAGAGATTTGGAAGGAAATGAGCAGGCTCTGTTGAAGTGGACAGACAATAACCAAGAGATGCTGGGAGAGTAGAGGGCTGAGAAGGATGGGGTAGGAAGAGCTTATGTCAGGGCCGTCCATCTGGCATCAGGCACTGGACATCACCGTATCGCAGGACTGCAGTTTAGGGCCAGCACTGCCAAACCTAGAGGCCTGGTATCTGGCAGAACAGAGACCTGCATGAAAAGAGATAGCCTTGCGAGGGCAGAACTCAGTTACCGAAGCTGGGCTGCAGAAGGAGAGCCTGATTTTAGCGAGAACAAGATTAAAAAATGTGCATGCTTCGAGAAAAGGCAGGTTTTAAAACCGGGGTTAAGGTGGGACCTACAGGCCACGGCCTTGCCATGCAATGTAATTAACAGGATTTCACCCACATCGTGCAGTGGCTGCATTTGTGAGTGTCATATCCTCCCCAGAGCAGATGGCATAGCAAACCAGAGTGCCACCAAGCAAACACCAAAACGGGTTTTTTTTGTGTGTGCTGGTGGAGCCAAGGTTAAGAGGCATGACCTCTTATGGACACAGCAAAGGCCAGATTCGGAAGCACATGTGAGTTTGGAAGGAGGGGCAATACAATGGTTTTTGTTACCTAGATCAAGAGGTGAGTGATGGGGACAAAGTAAACTTGTAGCCTATGAGGGCCGTGACGCTGACTTTTCTCTCTTTTTGAACATAGTATTGGGCTCCACCAGTAGAATTAGAGGCCACAGCGTTTGCTCCTGGATGCACGGTTACACAGAAGGTTGCCGTTCCCTGACAGATGAGCCAGGGCTGCCGTGCCTTCTCCCTAGGCTGGGCAGCGAGGCGGGTGGCATGCTGTATCCTGGAGGCTGGCTTCTTCTGTAGGAGACAACAGGGAGGAATTGGTGGGGAAGCAGAGGCCCAGCAGGGTTCTTATAGCCTCATTGTTTCCCCAAGGACAAGTGCATCTCGACCTGGTGTATCTTCTTAACCGATCAGTAGTAAAACACCATCAGGACATAAAACGTGTCCCTCCATTTGTGAAATGCCTGGAGGGAAAATGGAGAAAGAGTTTTCTCGAGGGAAAATGTTGCCACTGAGAAACCCTGAGCTCAGCCAGATGACTGGTCATGTGCTTTGCCCATACAGAAAGTTCCTTTCTCATATGCAAATTCTTAGGAAATACACTGCCCACATTCACTTCTGAAAAAAAGAAAAAAGCTTCACCAGCCAAACAAGAAATTAATTAAAATTGAGATCACAGAAATGAGGAAGTTATGGTACAAAATGACAGCAGTAAGCACTGAGATTGTTTGAACATTGTTTAATTCAAAACCATTTTTAAAGAGAATATCTAGAGTGTGTATTAGTACCCTGTTTGAGCTAAAAATCCAAATTATCTTTGATTAGAACAAGGTGGTGGGGTGTTTGGTGGCAGGAAGAGAGGAAATGAAGCAAGCTAAGTTCTCATCTCTCATAGGAGGAAGTCAATGGTAACACTTGGGCACTGATATAGAAAAATTTAAATGCACATATTACAGTGTGTTTTTCAAGTGTTTATTTTCAAGTAATCAGTAGAAACTAAATCACTGTAGAAACTAAGCAAATAAAATGTCTATATAGAGAAAGACAAGTAAAAGGAAACGGCACAATAAGTCAGTCAGAGAAAGACAAGTGTTACATGACCTCACTCATATGTGGAATGTAATGAACAAAAAAAAAACTGATGAGCAAAATAGATCCAGAGACATAGAAGCATGGAACAGACTGATGAATCTCAAAGGGAAGGGGAGAAGGAGGCAGGAATAGATGAACCAAAGAACCTACATGCATGTATGCATAAGCAATAAACACAGACAATAGTGCCATGAAGACCTGGGTTGAGGGGGAGCGGGCAGGTGCAGGATGGAGGGGTTAATGGGGGAAAAAGGAGACATATGTAATACTTTCAACAATAAAGATAAATTTTAAGAAAGGGAACAGTGTAAAATAAACTGAGCATAAAACCCAGAGCATATGACTATTTCATATATAACCATACATTTTTTAAAAGGTTAAACTCACTGTTTGACCTTTTTATCTTCAACAAAGATACCTATAGGCTAAACATTTCAGATTAAAATGTGGCCACTTCAAAATATCTAGGGAAACATCATACACAAAATATAACCCAAAATAATATGGCAAAATAATCAATAAAAGGAAGGATGGACAAGCAACAACTAAAGGAGCAGGACCATGACTATCCACTGAAACATAATTCCAAAATGAAATAGAAGAAAAATAAAACTCACTACTCATGCTGAATTGATGGTAGAACCAATAGTATGGTATTGACATAAACAGAGCAGAAACTGTCAGAGAAAGGGGAAGTCAAGCAGTGCAACAGTTTTGGGACTGTTATTTCCACTTTCAATTTTTGACAAATGATTAGATATAAAATGCATGAAGCCATACAACACTCTATATAATAGATATAATTATTAGAATGATAATTGACATTTCTTCTTTTAAAAATATTTCATCCTTTTTGTTTCCCTTAAAACATTCATCAAATTGATGATACACTAGACCATACTAAAAATCTCAATAAATTCCCCAATCGGGGAAATTTACAGTCATATTTTAGAATAACCCTTCAGTAAATCTCAAAATTATGTAAACATAAATAAAATCAACAGTAGATTTCTTAATAATGGAAGCCAGAAGAAAGTGGAAGGGTATTTTCAAAGTGCTCAGAAAAATCTGGCATTTTTTTTCTTTCTATAATAAGAGTGAAATAACTTAGAACAAATAAATACTGAATTTATATCCAACAGATACTCACTAAAGGAACTTCAGAAAGAAGGAATGTTATCCTAGAAAGAGTATGAGATGCAATATTAAATGATGAACAAGATATCCATAGGCTAAACATTTCAGTCAACATAAAAATATTAAATGTATAAAATAACAATGTCTGCATTTTCAAACAAATAAACCAGACAGATACAAAATGCTGCACAATGACTATTAAAGATTGGACAGAGTTGGCCAGACTCAGTGTTATAAAGTGCTTTGTTGTTTGAAACAAAAAAAAGTTTACATAGAGAAAATGTCAACTTTTAAGTTCAGTATCAAAAAGTTTAAAATAGTCATTGGAAAAAATAGGTGGTATACATTCTCAAGAATGAAGACGAGAAATAAAATAAATGAAAAAAGTAATAACCTGAAAGAAGCGTAACAGGAAAGAAAGAGATCATAAAAGCAGAACACATAGCAACCACAAAGTAAGATGGTAGAAGGAGTTCAAAATAAGGTAATAATCATGGTAAATGGAAATGAATTATTTTCACCAGTGACAATAAATATGTAGACTATATTTTAAAAAATCAGCTATATACAATTTAGAGCCAACAACTTGAGGATACATAAAGATAGTAAAAAAAAAAAGCTACCCAGAAGATATTAACCAAAAGAAACTGTTACTGTTATATTAATATCAGCAAATCATATTTCCAAAAAAGTTACAAAGAACCACAACTGAGGATTCAGTACTCAGATGACCATGCATCACTGGCCATCCCCGTACCAGTGGCCGTTCATATGCCTTTGCCCACTTTATCTCCTGTTCTCGGTTTTTCTCTTATTAATTGTAAAATGTTTCATATTTCAGTTATGAATCATTTGCCATCCAATGCCTTGCACATATATTGTCCCAGCATGTGCTTGTCTTTTCAGAAGTTGGTGTTGTTTACAGGGATGGGTCCAGTTTTCTCTTTGAGCTAACCTTGGATGCGCTGCTGGGACTTGCCGAAAGGAACCCCAAATCATAGGACCCAAATTAGTCAGGGCATTTGGTGACACTGTGAGGAACAGCCTCACCGCCCACAGCTGGTGGCACTCTGTTTGGAAGGTGTTTGGGAAGCTCAAGCAGCTGCTGGGTCTCCATGTTATAGCTCCAACGGTGATCACAAACCCAGAGTGCGAGGGTGGGTCCCGGTGCAAGGAAGCCTTTCCAGAAAGATGACACCTCAGATCTTCAAACTCTCAAGCCACAGCTCACTTCACCTTCAGAAAACCAGAGAACTTCCGCGGTGAATCTAAGTGTCATCTCTCATTTCCCAAGTTCTGTGATAATCTCTCCGAACAATCAGAAACGAAATGTAATTGTATGGGTCACTCACAGCCTCATCATGTCTCTTATGTGAAAGTCGGGGCATAGATTTGAAAGGAGCGGTCCCTGATATCTGGAATCCTTTCTGAAGATGACTCTGTTATAATCTGTGAGTAGTCAGACCAGAGAGAAGGAAATCTCTGCACAGATGGGTTAATGACATGCTCCAGGTCTTACAGGTAGGCCCTCTGCCTGTTTTGTTAACGTGGTCATCTTTATCATAACGCCAGCATCACCTATGAATGAAAAGAGGCGGGCTTAAGCACAGCAAGAAAAATGAATACGTTTTTTCATTTGGAACAGAGGGAGGATTACCAATGACGATGACGATGGTGTGTCTCTATTGATAAAGGATGGCTGACTAGCGAGGAGTGAACATTCTGGCAGGAAACAGAACGAGATAGAATGCAGACACATAATTCACAAACCAGACAGTGCGAGAGAAGCTTCCGAATAAAAAGAAGCATCGGCATTTGTGCGAGTGGCAAAGTGCGCTTCGGGTGGCCACTGCCCCTGTCGGGAGGGCGGCGGCTGACGGGCTCTGAGCGCATTCCATCTGTGAGCACTAAAGAGCTACGCAGAATGGGAAAGCATGTTTGGCTTCAGGAAAGTGACAGAATCGTTTCCAGGAAGAATGACTAAGAGTGGAATTTTAAAATAGGAAAACCGAGCTTCAGATTGTCTGAGTTCATACTTCATAAAATCTGGACAGAGGAGGGTGACAGGTGGTAGGAGAGGATAAAGGGGGACTAAATGCTGATGGGTGGAAACTTGATTTGGGGTGCTGAGCACACAATACAATATACAGGTTATGTGTTGTAGAATTGTATCCCTACAACCTATATAATTGTATTAACTAATGTCACCTCAATAAATTCAATTAAAAAATCTGGACATAGCTTGCATTCAGTATGAATAAACTGTGGAGCGATATTTAATCCACATGTAGATGTTTGACATTATATTTATAAGGAAACTGAGGCCCAGGCAGGCTAAGTAGCTTTCCAAGGTTCTGAAACTTGGCTGTAAAGCTGAGGCTAATGCCAACAATTTACAGACGTCAGATTACAAGCAAGTGGTTGTTTTCCAGATACTAACATGCACTCTTTTCTTAAAAAAATATTTTTGTTGATTTCAGAAAGGAAGAGAGAAGGAGAGTGAGATAGAAACATTAATAATGAGAGAGAATCATTGATCAGCTGCCTCCTGAATACCCTCTCTGGGAATCAAGCCTACAACCAGGGCCTGTGCCCTTGACTGGAATAGAACCTGGGACCCTTCAGTCCACAGGCCCATGCTCTATCCACTGAGCCAAACCGGCTAAGGTCTAACATTCTCTCTTTAATACAAATTGGAAATGCTTCAATTAAGAGACGGGTTTAAAAAATGGAAAAAAAAAGAGAGACGGGTTTATGATCATTACTTTTGTTATTTAATTCAGCTCAAGTCAAGACATGTATTGCATTAGAAAATACAAAATTAAAGGGATCCTATCCCTGTATTGAAGAACTTATAAATTATCAAGACAAACTAACATAGAAGAACATCCAACATGGCAATAACTTGAGTCCCATCTTTCCTGAGGAGGAGATACACCCGTGACACATTAAAAATACAGATCCCCATGTCTCTGCCTGAAGATTCAAGTTCTCAGGTGCAGAGGCTCCTTTAATTATAAGTAAAGGTTCCAGGTGATGCTTATGATCAGGGGGATTGGGGAGATGCTAGGGTCCTGTTTCCTAAATTTGTCTGCAGAGTGGAATCACTGAGGAAACTTCAAAAATTACCAACTGACTTAATTAACTGTGCTGCACTGTGCCCTGGGGCTTGGCTATTTAAAGATCTTCCCAGTGATTCCAATGGACAAATGCGTTGGGGAAATACTCCACTTTGTTACCAGGATGTGGCACACAAGGAAGACGTCACAAAGCCAATGCCGTCCAAGGACTTCCCCACTCGGATCCTACAAAAACCTACCAGGTGATCACCCTTGGCATCGAGTACCTCTTAGTCTTTAAAATAAACCTACTAGGTTAATATCATTATTGTCTGTATTTCATAGACTGAAAAGTAGTCAACATTCAGAGAACTTGTTCAAGCTCATGGAGTCTGACAGTGACTGAGCAGTTATTTAAATCCAGTTCTCTGAATCTGCAGCCTAAGCCTTTGTCACTTTGCCAGACTGACTTTCAGATGCAGCTTGAAGGATGGAGGGGTTTGCAATGGACAGAAACGGAGACAGAAAGTACCCAAGGACAGGGAAGCCACCCGTGTCCACACAAGGAAGAAGTGTGATAAGTCAGGTTGGAAAGTTTGGCCCAAGCAATGGAGGGCCTTGAAGTCATTGATGCTCCACTAAGCATTAGATGGTTGATGGGTTCATTTGCTCGTTCATTCATTCACTCATTCATCATATTGTTATTTTATGGAGGTTGTCAACTCACCTTTTTATAGAAGGGAACTTGAATAGCTAGCATTTTAGCCTTTTCTAGCACAGTAGTCCTGCAAAGCTAGGAGTATCAGCAGAACTATGACAAACAACTGCTTTGTCAAGTCTGTCAGTATCTCTGTTAGACATTTGGTTCAATTATCTGGCAGAGAGGAAGAATGAGAAAACATATGAGCTATTTCTATAATGTTGGATATAAATTATTTTTAAATGGCACTAGTGAACTCAGTCAGTACTACCAGGTATATTGACTTATTATTTACAAAGAGTTGAGAAAACTTAGGTCATTTTAAGAATGTATGTTAAATCCATAGTTTGTTTTCAAGTTAATTAAAAATTTAAATTGAATGTATCACTTCAACCTGAAAAGCACAGTGAAATAGTAATAATAGAAATGCCCTCAGCCCAGGCCGTATGTGTCCATTACTTGGGATCTGCAATGGACCTCAATGTATGGACCAGTGAAACTGCATTTTATCCACCGGAGGCTTTGCAAACTCACAGTATAAGCCACCTTCCAAGATCAAGTCTCACTATTAATTTCAAGGGAGTTTCCACAAAGCAACAAAAATCTCTCAGGCAACTTCCATGCTGTCAAGGGTAACAGACCCAGTAATTGCATCTCTATCCAGCATGGAGATGAGAGGGCTTCTGATCTAGTATTACACCAGCGAAAGCACTTCACGGGCCAGGAGGAGCGTGAAATCAGATCAGGTATAGGACCTGCAAGAGGGTGTGTATGTACCCATACTTGCTTTATGAGGCTGAAATCCAATCTGTGGCGTTCACAGCGTCACCATAACAGGCTCCAGGCTAAAGTTAATGTGGAATGACATTTCTATCTTAAAAATGTTTATATATACACAAATTGTTTATATATATATATATATATATATATATATATATATATATATATATATATATATTGTTAATTCTCACCTGAGGATATTTTTTCCTATTGAATTTTAGAGAAAGTGGAAGGGAAGGAGGGTGGGAAAGAGAGACGGGGAGAGAAAGAGAGAGAGAAACATAGATGTGAGAGATACACATCCATTGGTTGCCTCCCACATTTGTCCCTACAAAGGCTAGGGATCTAACCTGCAACCCAGACACATGCATGCCCTTGACAGGAATAGAACCTGTGACCCTTTGTGGCTCAGTCTGATACTCTAACCACTGAGCAAGCATACCAGCCAGGGCAAAAGTGTTTTTAATACATTTTGATACAAAGTAATGTGTGATAGAATCCTTCTAAGTTCCTTAAATGATAAAAAGATTCTGATTAATCTTTTTAATCTTCTTAATCAGATTATTCAACTCTTACTTGGTAAAATGGAAAGGTTTTTAAGAAATACTGGAAAAGCAATCATAACAGAGCTGAGGAAAATCATCAAACTTTAAAAAAAATGGTACTATAAATGTGTTGAATTGAAGATGTCCTATTTTCCTCCACTTTTTAAATGTGAACGTTATAATGCTTAAAATGACTCTATTATACATTTTTCATTATCTACTTCAATTGTATTAGACTGCTAGAAATAAAATAGATGCGATGTTGTCTACTTTTTCATAACAGAAAAAAGTATTCCAGTCAGACTGCTTGGCATTCTTTAGAAGACTCTCTAGCACAATGTCTTGATTTATCCTAGAAACATCACAACCAAACTGGAGATAGCTGAGGCAGTGGGCTTCGCTGAAGATGAGGAAACTGGCTTGCAGAAAGTTTAGATGGCTTTTCTGAAAGCACACAGCCAACTAAGCGGCCTGCCTCTTCAATATTTTTTGGTGGGGGGTGGGAGTGGAGGAATGATGAATTTATGTAACCTACAGAAAGAGACTATCTCTTACGATAACTATATTCCTCTATAATGGCTGCCATAACAGTATCACTAAGTGGGCGGCTAAACAACAGAAATGAATTACCTCACGGCTCGCTCAAGTCCAAACCCAGGTGTGCGCAGGCTGGTGCCTCCCGAGCCCTGGGAAAGAAGGGTCTATTTCAGCTCCCTCTTTTTGCCTTGTAGATGGCCATGTGCACGTTCCCACGGCATTCTCCATGTCCTCACGTGCACGTTCCCACAGCATTCTCCATGTCTTCATGTGCACGTTCCCACGGCATTCTCCACGTCTTCATGTGCATGTTCCCACGGCATTCTCCATGTCCTCACGTGCACGTTCCCACGGCATTCTCCATGTCTTCATGTGCACGTTCGCACGGCATTCTCCATGTCCTCATGTCTTCTCCCCTCTGAGCATATCTGTGCCCAAATTTCCCCTTTTAATAAAAACAGCAGTCATATTGGATTAGGGCCCACAGGAAAGACCTCATTGTAACTTGACTTCTGTAAAAATCCTATCTCCACACAAGATCGTATTCTGAGGTCCTTGGAGTTAAAACTCCAACATACAAGTGTTGGTGGGACACACAGTTCAACCCATGACAATGACCTTGACCTCATATCCAAGAATGTGACATGGCTGGTCTCCTAACTGTGAGTAAGACAAGTGCTGGGATTGAGAGTCGGCTATGTGCCAAGCCCACTTTCTTTCAGGAGACCTGCTCCACTATAGAGGTCAGCCTTCAGCAGTCACTTTGGAGCCTCATGAACCTTGACCTTCGTTAATTGTTCCACAGTGGGTGCGTTACTCAGCTAAGGTACTCAGATTCTCCTGGGAATTTCGAATTGGTGGACCAAGAGCAGCTGCTCTGTCTTGTTGGTTTGCTGGACTGGATGTACATGAACTCAGCAGCTCTGGGCAGCTCCTCCGTGTCTGGCCTTAGCCCGACTCAATCCATGTTGCTGTACGTTCTCCTTAGGATTCTAGGAGAACCTACTACACTTCCAATAAATTCTCCTCTCTCTTTCTCTCCCTCGTTATTTGTGGGTATGTCTTCTGGAAAAGTTTAACATCTATATCTCTTCCTGGCAACAACAAAAAACTTAGTTAAGAGAAGCACAGCTTGATAGATTTCGGGTTCTCAAGCATTGTTTTTAATACACATTTTCCTTTGAATCTGAGCACATAGAAAAATAGGCGGAGCTCATTTTCATGAACTCTGATCCACCAGAGTCCCCCCAGACCTACCAGAGTCCCCCCCAGCTCCATCCCATAGCCATCCTATCATTGAGGGATGTCTGCAGCCGAGTCTTTTTATAAATTGTGGCTTAAAAACCATGGCAGCTCTGTGCCCTCTCTTTCCTAGGTGTTTTTATTTTATTTTGGGTATGCTTAAAATATATTGATTTCATTAAAAAGTAACTGAGTCTAAGAAAATTATTTTCTATCCCTAAAAAGAAGCCAGGGAGATCCAATACATTTTCAAATAGATGAGAACACAACATGAGGTGAGCTGAGCAAAATTTCCTGCAAGGTCCTTAGGAGACAGGGGGCTTCATATTTCTTACTCTATCTCTTGTTTATTCAAATTTCCAGGGCCTATTTGTCATTTTCAGTAACACCGAGTTTGATAACTAAAGGAAAGTAGATTCTAATTGCAAATAATTGGTCACTGTTATGAAAGTGGAAGTGTTTAAAAATATGTGAATGCTGTTATTAATTCAGCAAGATGTGTTAATAATTATTATTATATTTCTCTTATTTTTGTGATGATCCTGAATTGCTCTATGGTCCTTCTTTTCAACAGGAATATGCCCTGATAGTTCATTTTTAATTGGTCATTCTTTTTGGACTTAAAAAAAAATCATGGGTAGAAACTAGAAGGCCTAAACTGCTTTAAAATTTTATTTTAGTTTATTGGAGTGACATTGGTTAATAAAATTATGTAGGTTTCAGATGCACAATTCTATATAAATCATCTCTATATTGTATTGTGTGTTCACCACCCCAAGCAAGTCTCCTTCCATCACCATTTATTACCCCCTCATCTTATTCTATCTTTCCCCAACCTCATTCTCTCTCATAAAAGGTTAAACTGCCTTTTATGATCTAAATAAATTTATTGGTCCTTAGACTCTTTGTCTGTAAAATAAAATGTCTAAGCTATAATATTTGATATTTCTACTGACTTTGCAAAGCAGACGCTGTAAGTCACCTTCTGGTGAGTGATGCCACACTGCACAACTCCAGGGCTGCTCACCACACAGAGGGCAGGGCAGCCCATACCTGATGACTCAATATTTTAATCAATTCTATCTTGTTCTCATTGCAATTAATTAGTAATATGGCCAGATCTCAGGCACATAAATCACTCACAAATTCCTTTGACACTTCAATGTTAAGATATGAAGCTTTCTCAATGAATATTTGATAGCAATTCCATTTTGAAAAGTGAATCAAATTTTTATAAAGCATATGAGGAAGAGAATCCTATATAATAAAGAGGTAATATGCAAATTGACCATCATGCCCTCACAAGATTCTGCCTATTACCAGGCAAGCAGGGGGGTTATTGAGGGATGACTAAACGACTGAATAAGCAGGCTGCATGGGGCAACCAGGCTGGTGGGGGATCCGTGAGGGATGACCATGATGGTAGAGGGAGCAGTTAGGAGTGACCAGGCTGGCAGGGAGGGGGCAGTTGGGGGCAACCTGGCTGGCGGGGAGGGGGGGCATTTAGGGGTGACCAGGCAGGCAGGCACGTGAGCGATTAGGACCCAGAGGTCTAGGATTGTGAGAGGGATGTCTGACTGCCTATTTAGGCCTAAACTGGCAGTTGGACATCCTTGGGGGATTGAGCCTAAACCAGCAGCCAGACATCCCCCAAGCGGTCCCGGATTGGAGAGGGTGCAGGCTGGGCTGAGCTTCCCCTCCCCCGTGCACAAATCTCATGCACCAGGCCTCCAGTGTTATAATAATACTCCATTTTTGAAACTAGGAAATATTTGCTTTCCTCCCCCCAAATGGTGAACAATAAAGAACAGAACTAACTGAAACATGCTTTCTTCAGACCATTTTTGAGTGGTGTCTTCTTAGTTAAATCTTATATTAAGCACCACCTTTCCTTGGTCAGTCTATAGCAGCCACCAGGTACTTTTAATCTTATCACTCTAGTTTAATTCTCCTTAGAGAATGTATCACAATCCTACATTGTTATGCTATTCATGCATTATTATCTAAAAGAAGGTTCATGATTATGGGGTCATTCCTACCTTGTTCATCATTATATCCTCAATGTTTAGAATCCTGCCTGCTACGTAAAGTGCAATTGATATTTGTTGAATATGTAAAAATCATCTCCTGTCTGTCTCAAGAGAGTAGTATAGTGTAGTGACTAATGAGTGCAGGAGTCAACACTTCCAAATGCAAGGAGGATCAGCTACAGTATTCTCAGGGCCCAATGAAAAATTAAAATGCAGGAAACTTTGTTCAAAATTGATTAAGAATTTTGAGACAGGGAGAGCAGAGCATGAGATCTTCTACATATGATGTCCTTCAAAGCACTGCACAAGTCACATGCTCAGGAAGCTGCCCCAAAGGCTGCTTAGCCTTTCTGTGCCTTTTTACTCCAATCTCTTCTATTTCCTCAGAAGGTTGTTGTGACAGTTAAATGAACATAATGTATGTAAAACCCTTAGAACAGTTTTTGAACATAAAAAGTATAATAAGTGTTAGTTCTTGCTATAATAAATATATTACCAAATCCTATCTAATAAAAGAGTAACATGCAAATTAGTCATCACTCTGTCACAACAATGGCCACCCCCATAGCCACAAGATGGCAGCACCCATAGCCACATCCTATCTAATAAAAGAGTAATATTCAAATTAGGCATCACTCCATCACAAAGATGGCCACCCTCATAGCCACAAGATGGCAGTGCCCATGGCCAGAGGCTGCCAGTGGGGCAAGGGCAGAGCTGGCAATGGTAGGGGGTAGGATCAGAGCCAGTGATCACAGAGGCCTGGGCTCTGTGAAATGGTGATTGGAGGGGCTTGGGGGTCTTCTGCCCAGGCTTGAAGCCTCAGGCAGAGACTGCAGGCCTGGGCAGGGGCAGAGCTTGTGATGTCAGGGGTCTGGGCACCAGTGGAGCTGGCAATGCAGAGGTCTGGGGGCCCCTGCAGGCCTGGGCATGGTTGGAGCCAGTGATTTCAGGGATCTGAGGGTCCTCTGCCCAGGCGTGCACCCTCTGCCAGAGGTTATAGGCCTGGGCAAGGGTGGAGCTGGGATTGGAGGGGTAGGGGTAGAGCTGGTGATTGGAGTGAACTACAGAGGAAACACCTTTTCTTAATGCTCATTGGCTAAGCTCTCTGTATGCCACTGGTAATATTCTTAGTGACTTGGGTAATAAGAATCCAAAAAGGTGATCTAGGGTTTTTCCACTAGAGTCCTGAAGAAAAAAAAAATGAAGGTCCACTGCTGGAGGGCTAAGAAAAGTCATACCCTGCCCTAGCCGGTTTGGCTCAGTACATAATGCCTCAACCTGCTGACTGCAGGGTCTGGGTTCAATTCTGACCAAGGGCATGTACCTAGGTTGCAGGCTCCTCCCTGGCTGGGGCCCAGGTCAGGGCATATGCAGGAGGCAACCAAGCAAGTGTTCCTCTCACTTTGATGTTTCTCTCTGTATTTTCCTTCTCTTCCACATTCTCTAAAAAATCAATGGAAACATATCCTCAGGTGAGGGAAAGAAAGAAAGAAGAAAGAAAGAAAGAAAGAAAGAAAGAAAGAAAGAAAGAAAGAAAGAAAGAAAGAAAGAAAGATCATATCCTATGAAAGACATATCTTGAAAATGCCTAAAGAAAGTTATCATTTTTTTCATGGTGATGGGACTGGAGTCGATGTTGATGAAAACACCTTGGTGGCTGTGGTGACTGGCAGTGGCCGTAGCAGCGGAATGATGGGGCTGGTGGCTTCCCCTGATTAGCCTGATCACCTCCCACAAAGGGAGGCCAGACTGTGGCTTAGGCCCACTCCCCAAGGGGAGGAGGGAGCGGTCCTAAGCCATCAGTAGGACCCCTGAGGGCTCCCAATATGTGAGAGGGGCGAGGCTGGGCTGAGGAACACCACCCCCCCCCATGCACGAATTTTGTGCCCTGGGCCCCTAGTATTATATAATATTGTTATCTTCATTATTTTTCATTGTATTCCAAGAGTATCTACTTAATAGCAAGGACTTAAATTATGTTGAATAAGAAGAGGAAAAATAGAAAATCAATGTCATCCAATTGAGACCATTAATATGGATAAGAGGCAAACACAAAGCTTCAAAGAGTTTTTTTCTAAAAAGAGTTACTTATCTTGATTGAATTGTTAGTAGATATCAGTGTAATCTATATAATTTGTTTGACCCATCACATTATAAAAACAGGAAAGGAATTTATTAAGGTGATTAAGTCCCTAATTTTGGAATAAAATTATATTTACTCTATGCAATTAATTTCAGCATGCAAACATATGTATATGAGCAAATCTAAACTAATAAAAGCGAAATATTAAAATTAACCGTTTCTCCGAGACAGGGTAAGCCACGCCCACCAGCCAATCAGAGCGGCTGTATGCAAATTAGCCCAGCCAACATGGCGGCCGCCACTCCCGGACCTGAGTAAACAGCCCTTTCCATTGCGGCAGCAGCGAAAGTGAAGCTGCGCCCCTCAGCTCAGCTCC